>QLON01006198.1:0-72287 GCA_003313675.1 Termitomyces heimii
CGAGGATGTCCTCTCTCTTCCGTCGCCACAGCAGCATCATCTGCTTCTTCTGCCAGTCCCCTTCCAACCTTCCTCCAAACCCCCTCGCGTTCCGCTGTCCCACCTGTGGTTGCTGGAACAGATACGACAACAATGGCGAGATCATTTCAGAGGAACCTGCAATGCATGCCGAATCATTAAACACGGGTTCTTTTGCCATGCGGGGTATCTTCCTCTCCTCGCGCGTTCTGCCTTGCTCTAATAATCTCCGTCTAGCATCTTTGAGTCGTGATCAACTCCCTACCATGTATGGCGCCGGTCCCTTCTGCCACACCTGTCAGTCAAACCAGCTATTAATCGTCAATCTCATGTCCAATTTCTTGCCATCTCCAACCGTACGTGCATTGTTCACTAGAGAACCTCATTAATTCTCTGTAGGATCCCGAGTATCCAGTTCGCCTTGCTTCGCTCAAGGAATATCGAGAGTCTCTTCATGCTAGGTATCCACCTGTATGTGATAATTGTTCTCCAGCCGTCGAGGATCAGATACGCCAGAAAGATCAAATGGCACGAACAAAAGCACTCGGTGCTTGGCTGAATGAAAGCAAGGGTAAGGAACGGCAGCGGCGCATTTCCTCGGAGGGGTACAGGGAACCAGAAAAAGTTACAACAGAGGTTATCGTCTGGAGGTTGAGGGGTTGTCTTTGGGCGATTACATTTGTAGCTGCCCTCCTCTGCAATCTCGCAAGTAGGTGTTCTTGTATCGGCATCAATACTGTCTTTTACGAGTCTCCCTAGGTGTTTTGGCAATTCCGTCACCATATCCTTGGACAATATTCCGCCCAGTATTACCTGTCATCGTTCTTCTATCTTTACTTTGGACTGTATGGGATCCAACCTACTCATCCTTGCAACGAGCAAAGAGGCAGGGACGTGATGTCCGTGTTCGCGGTAAGGATAGATACATTGCAAGTATATCCATACACATGTGTGCTCTTGACTGACGAGATCACACAGAAAATGCAAATGATTGCCTGGCTTTCGCGGCTCGTCACGTCCTTTCTCCATGCTTGGACTTGGTATAGACCTGATTGGATCTCTCCAATATCGTCACCATCGAACAACCGTTTATACTTTACATGTTCTTTACTACTCGAGCTAACGGTACAGAACCTTTTTCTGCTTTACTATACTTCTGGCTTGACATGAGTCACTAGACATTCATGATATCTTGTAGAGTCATCCGTCTCCATCAACCTCCAGCCATACGACTTCTCGATACCAACGCACATAAGGTCCCTCTCTCTCAGTCTATAACGACATATCTCGCCACACGTGAAAGCACTCCAGTAGCTGGACTTAGCCGGCCTTCAACCCAAGACTCCGATCTCCTTGCATCCTTATCACTGTCTTCAAAACCTGTCATGGGACCCGCCAGCCCAGTCTTTGGGTTACCTTCCTTCTCTGCTGCTACATCCAGCCCGAATGCTCAAGAACACGATGTCGACGAGATGGACTGGACACCGACGGAGGCATTCAAGTCACGAGCTGATACCCCTTGGCTACGACCACAACGATTCTTTCCTCCTGAAAAGGCGACAGGGCTAGAAGGATTATTTGAACGGACATTACTCGTGGTTGATGATACCCCATTTCCGTCTGGAGAACAAAAAAATGCAAAAAATTTATGGAATCATATTCAAACTTGGTGGTGGGCTTATGTAGTTTTTCTTGTACCAATATGCGCTATCGTATATCAAGTACACGAGAGTCAAAGAACGAGGTCTCGTTCCCTTGGTCCAGAACCATTCTCGATTGAATAAAAATACTCTCTTTTCATTAAATCAGTATCGTAAGCTTGAGATGCAGCCCTTTTTTTTCGAAATATTGCATTCCAAATGCCAGTAGCAGATGTTGTAATGTGGAACGTTAACTTTTATTTTGAGGAGTAAAACTGAAGCTTGAAGACAGGTTGGGGTATAGCAGGATGATAACATTATGTGTAGCCATCCATGGGAGTGTGATCAAGGAGAATAGGAAACATATGAATATGAATAAAGGGCCCTGATATAATGGACGTCCAAGAGCACCGGCTATGAACAGTGAATTAAAGGGATGGTGTGATAAAGAATGCTGGCTTTGCCCGTACAAATGAGCATCAAGAGAGGTCGTAAATGTGAAAGTCGTCACCCGCGATATTTTAATCCTCATCTTTTCAAAGCTCCATAATCGTACGGATCTTAAGAAGCATATCCTTAGTGGTGGAGGGAAACACCAGCACCGTAAGCTGGGCGAGTTAAAGTGGCGCCACTGGCGTGGTGCATCTGCGGCTGGGGACTTGGTCCACGTGCGAGGTCAGCGTAACCACCGACCGGAGCGAGGTGGGCAGGGCCTGCCGTAAAGTCGTGGTCAGGCAGGGCATAGGAAGAGGATGAGCCATGCCCATGATCGGAAGAGCTGTGTCCGTGGCTCGGAGTAAGGTGACCAGCCGAGCGGAAGGAAGATGCGCCAGAGTGGCGACGATGGTGGCCAGTAAGAGCTCCGTCATCATCAGTGGTAGGGCGCCAGTCGATCGGCTGGAGACGCTCATCGAACTTGGATGAGTGCCCGAGCTTCCACTTACGGAAGACAGTCCACAGAATGGCAATGGCAGCTACAGACGATGCGGCAATGATGAGAGCGGTCACCGTGGTGCTTTTATGAGCGGAAGCGTTGCCAGATGTTTGCGGGATCACGGTGGCCGATTGAGAAGCATCGACCGCGCTCGTGAGGGTAACAACTGTCTTTGAAGAAGAGGTAGGTGTAGTAACTGGAGTGCTGCTAACAGGCGCTTGCTCTGACTTGGTGACCACAATCGCGCTTGGTGTCGAAATCGTTGAAGTAGAGGATGATATCGGGGATGTGGAGCTTGACGTGCTCGACTGGGATGCGGATATGCTCGTCTCGCTGCCTGTCTCGCTGATAGAACTGGAGGTAGAAGTCTTGAAAAAAAAATGAAGGTAAGATAGACTGAAGAGGGACAGGAAAGAGAAGAGCTCTAACCGACGACCCTGAGGAGACGGTCACCGAGTGGGAAATAGAGGTAGAAACGGGCAGGGAAGTAGACGATGATGAGGTGGAGGTCGCCGAAGCAGTGTCGGATGTGGATGAGAATGGCGGTAATGAAGTAGGTACAGCAGCACCTGCTCCAGCAACAAGCGAGAAATCACTCTGGGGAGCGCGCTTCCTCACAAAACGCTGAAGGTTGGAATGGTCGCGTTGGTGGATGTGGGCATCAGCGAAGACAGCGTAGACAAGGAATGTGAGTGTCAAAGCTCTTGCGCTGTAAAGGAGCATGGCGAAGGAAGGGAGGAATACTGACAAAAGAAGGGAAAGGGAAAGAGGAGCTTCAAGCACCTACGTCGTTGTCGTTGGAAAGAAGGGATTCCTTTGTTCCCATCATAGTAACCATCATTTTGTAAACATCGACATCTCGTAATCCATAAATATAATAGTCTGTCAATTGTCCATTACTACTAGAACAAGCCCTAGTGCTAAGTGTCATAGTCAAAGATCACGAGGTGTCCAGAGACACAAAGGGTATTTAATGATCGTGGCTGGTAAGACTCCACTGAGCCAGTCCAACCGTCGGCGGCTTGACAAAGTCGCTGGCTGACATCCCGCTCCATTGAGGGTTGAACAATGTCTGTAGTGTATACGATCCAGCGGGAAGACCGATAGTAAGTACTGTCACGCCCGGATTCGGCTGATCGGGAGCAGGTGGAGTGGGATCTGATGCAAATCTTACGGCCTCAGACGTTGAGAAGGAAGCACCGCTTGGAGGATCAATCATTTGAATAATCATAGTCTGCCCGTCAAGGGTGAGAGTGGCACTGGTACCCGATGAATCGATGGTTACAGTGGCATTGGTATGCATGCGCCACTGTACGCGGGCAGAAGCTTGAATTTCGTCCTGGATCAACACTTGCTTTCGTCCATTGAGCAAACGGACTCCCCGCTTGACGGTGTCCCTGAAAAAAAAAACAACTTTAGGCTTTAACACTAACTCAGTGTAAGTTGTCATACCCATTGAAATAAGCAGTTGAGATGTCGGCAACCCAGTATGCAGTGGAATCTTTGGGAATATCAAGGACTGTGCTTGAGCCCTGGGTAGTACCAGAAGTGTCATGTGTCACGACGGGCGCTGCAGCAACGTTCTGATTTGCTTGGTTGATCAAAATTGTATTTTGTCCCTCCGTCATCTTCCGGTAGTACAACCAACGATCGCTGTTCTGTGTATCGTTGCTGAAGTAGTTGGGGGAAAGATAATCGGCTGATCCTAGCTCGCCGGCCCAACGTGTGCCCAGTGCGTCGAGTACAAAATCTCCGTCGTCAAGATCGTTATGCGTCTGATGACCTTGAAGCTTGCCAGCCTTTACGGCAACATACAACGCATTAGAGTCTGTCCAACTGCTCCTCATCGATGCCCACTGATCAAGGCCGTTGTCGAAAAAGTGATCTAATGGGGCACCATTCCAAAAAGCACCTGATACGGTTGGATTGTACCAAAACATACTCCAAGGTTCAGCAGCATCGTATTGATCTCGTTGGAAAAGCATGTATTGTGACTCATTGTAATGATCGCCGTAGAACAGCATCGAATTCGCGGTGGTGGAGAATTTGTTGGGACCGTGGTCACCATAGTTGAAGAGGGACGTCGAACCGCTCACATACATGTGGAAGTTACCAGTCTCGGAAAAGTTAGGATTGACATCAAGAAGACCATAGTGTGAACCGGTAGCAGTCAGGAGAGCCGATGACATCTCCGCATGCCCAGTGGTACCGAAATACCAATAGTTAGCGGTCTCAGACCAAGTACCATCCTCAGAGACGGCAAGCGCACAGTTTTGCAATGCATTAGGAACAGTCTGCTCGAGCACTTGCTCAGCAATGCCCGACATGTCGTCACCCAGAATCGCGAGAGCTCCCAATGTCAGGCCGCTGTTGCAAACACAGTTCCAATTCCCTGTGGTATTGGTTTGCCACCATAGTGCAGCTGGATTGGGAGTAACGCCGTAATGAAGCCCATACTTGACCAAGGTAAATCTGATTTTGCTTTTTTGGTCTTCAGTCCATTGCGAATAGAGCCAGTCGTAAGCAATGGCGAAAGCTGCAGTCATTTCAGCGGTATCAAGGAAATGGCCAGAGTTCCATCTGTCAGGATCCGAACCAAATGAGGACGTTCCGTTGCCCGCAGCATTCTGAAACTTTCGGTCAGAATCACGAAATTATATTGAATATATCGACGACTTGCCTGGAGTTCAACCCAAGTACGATCTACCCATTTTGTATCGTTGGTCATGTGGTAAACGTAAGCGAAAGCCTTAATTCTCATTTTAATTTCGCGAGAATTATCAAGAATACCATTTCCACCATCCAAATTATACCGAACGGGTGGCAATGCATAATATTCAGATGCATTACCAAAAATAGTGTCGTTCCATCCTTTGAGGTAAGGGTCCCCTTTGATAAGTTTGGGCAGCGCTTGCCACTTATAAGCAGGTGCAATTAGGCGAGGGCGATCAGTACGGGTGGTCGTTTTCTCGGGCTTTGAAGGCTTAAATGGATCCTCTGGCCAAGCAAGAGCATCATTGGTCGTAGAAGTGAATGTGGGGGTGGTAAATGCTGCTGTGTTTGTCTGGTAGCCAATATTTAGTTAGATCTGGCGGAAACGTTTTCCTCCGTGGCTTACCGTTGACGGATAGATGGGCATCATGAATTCGCTGTTGGTCGCAGTTGCGAACCTGCCAATTTCAAGCTTCATGCTGGCCGCAGAAGTCGCTGCCGCTTCGCCTTTGGAGCCGCTGCCGGACCCTTCAGCTCCTTCGTTCTCCTTGGAAGCTCTTGAGCCCAGAACACCTCCAAGAACGGCCCCGATGATAACAAGAATCAAAACAGGAACGCCAATTTTAACCCAGTTACTCATACGCTTCTTCACTGGATGAGGAGTAATGTAACCAGTGGATGCATTATAGTAGGGATCACTAGCGCCGTAAGGTGAAGGATGACTGCCTACAGCATTGTAGCTTGCAGACATGCTGAGTGAGGGAGGGCGTGAAAAAGTTGAAAGAAAGACAGAGAACAGACAGGTTGATGGGAGAAAGAAAGTATGTTCGTGTGACACGTGTTGACCAATGTGAGATACTGATTCACGGTGGAAGCCGCAAGGCTTAAAAAAAGTCTTTCCATAATAGTTGCCACCATGGGAGTTGACGACAAATTCAAAGTTTGTTTCCCTGTCAAAAGTAATGGGTATTTGTAGCCTGATCCTCTCATCGCATACTCCGGCGACCACTATGTTACTATGATTAATATTTACCTACGGACAAATTGTGACATTTCGCCAGAGACCTAGTAAACGACCATGACGTGCTATATTTCCTTCGCTGAATGACAACTGTGATCGCATCGGTAAGGATATGCCGCGATGTACGGATAGGATTGTCGTCGGTAATTTACCTCCCTATCTAAACGAGCCTTATTTTCAGTCCCGAAAAATGTACTTCTGAGATATTGATGCATGACCATACATATAAAATGACAATCGTATATAAGAGTCATACATGCATGCATGACAGAGCATCCTTGTGAGTCATATCAACTGACATACGCAATTACTCTCCTACAAAGACTCCTGCCGCCCCCATTCCCGTGCCGATACACATTGAAGTAACGAGGATCTGTGAAAATCATATTAATATTTCCCCTGCAAATACACAACCAGAAAGGATGGTAAGTATATCCAAATGTACCTTTCCGTTCCTCCGGGAAAGCTCATGAAGTCCTGTGACAACCTGTCGGACTCCGGTACAACGTGCAAGAAGCAAAGGAAGTCAATGGGGATGCTCCATTTTAGTAAAGACAATACTCATCTAGAGGGTGCCCGAAAGCGATTGCCCCTCCATTGACATTGACCTATTTTCAACGATTCGTTGTCTTGAAACGATTAAGCAGAAGCTGATGTTTTACCTTCTCCCTGCATATAGACCATCGTTAGTTGATGAAAAAAAAACATACATAACAGAGTACCTTGGTAAATCAAGCTTCTTGATAGTATAGACGCATTGAGATGCAAAAGCCTCATTAATCTGAGATGATCAAGTGGTTAGTTCTAGAATCAGGTAAAAAAAGAAAGAGGTCTTGACTTCGAACAAATCTATGTCATTAAGAGTGATATTGCAGTCTTTAATGGCCCGGGAAATAGCGTATACAGGCCCAACGCCCATAATACGCGGAGGCACACCTTAACATAATCAGAAAGGCAACACATAGAAAGAAAATTTTGCTGACCCGCAAGAGCCGTCGTTTGATATTTTGCGTGTACCTTGAGCCCTAATTCTTCTGCCTTTCTTCGCGTCATCAAAAGAACGGCAGCAGCTCCATCCGTAATTTGGCTTGCGTTTCCCCCCGTGGTTGTTGAGTTTCCCCACTGTGGAAACGCAGGCTTTATCTTCATAAGACTCTCCGCCGTCGTACCAGCGCGTATACCATCATCCTCATCAACCACGACCAACTTACGCTCTCCAGTTAGAGGATCTTTTTGGAAGACAGTAAATGGGACTATTTCTCTTTCAAGACGGCCCGTATTCTGTGCGTTCTCTGCGCGCTGAAAAGAGGTTGCAGCATACTCGTCTTGTTCTTCACGAGTGATGTTGAAGTCACTAGCTACGTTCTCACTAGTCCACCCCATGCGTTCCCTGCAGTCTTTCGCTGCCGGATTGATAGAAACCAATTCACTCTGCGACGGGCCACCTTTATCGGGACTAGAAACCATCTGAGTCATTATCATGCAAGATCTCGAGTTACCTACTTCTCGGACATGCTCTCAACGCCAACGGCAAGGCCTATCTCAATCTGTCCACTACGAATCTGATTAGCGATTGTCGTGATTGCCATGAGACCGCTGGAGCAGAATCTGTTGATCACTTGCACTGGAACTGTATCTGGAAAACCAGCTGCTAGAGCCGCAGCTCGAGCAACATACATCGCGTCAGGAGTAAGGACAGTTCCGACGCAGATATCTCCGACAAAAGATGGATCAATGCCGGAATATATGATGGAATGCTGGTATTGGACATGTTCAAGGAAATTAAGCAGGAAGTGAAACCAGAGTACGCACCTTATACATCTCAAGCAGAAGCTCATCCGTCCTGTAAGTGTAGAATTCGGGATATGTGCCGTATCTCTTGATACTTAACACACCTTGCATCTCTAAAGCCACCTTTCTTCGCTTTACATAGTGGAGAACGAATGGCCATTGTAATAACAACATCATCGAGGCTCTTACGTTCCAGAACCGCACGTCCTGATGAGGGACTATGAAAATGAGCTGCGAGTTGTTTGACACGTTCCATTGTGTAATAGCGGGGAAAAGGTAGATCGATAAAGAGGAAGAAAGGTTTAATTGGCAGGTTTATGATCAAGGACGATGTTGAATACGGTATGGAGAGCTAAGTATATAGCTTTCCTGATAAGAATAGTATAATCTTACATAAGTTGCCCCGTTCAGAAATTACTGGTCGTGTAATCTCTTCTTTCAATGGCTCGGAGCACTAGATGATCCTAAAAAAGTGGCGTCGTCTTCCTCTGAGAAACCAGTTTCAACGTGATTGCGACGGTACTTACTTGACTTGGTATAGTTTCACGTGACGTTTTTGAACAAGCAGTTACTTGCGACTTTCCATCTCACCAGTCATGCATCAAGGCAGTCTTGACCTGGTGTTTCTTGGATTATCCTTTGTCGGACTAACATGGTATCTGTGCATATGTGCTCTTGGGCTCTTGGGCTGCTTGGCTGCGTGCGTTTGTCAAATGTTCTAAGCCTTTAACATTCATTCAATCGACGTTCATTTCAGCCGACGTAGGTATCGAATACGTCCTAGATCTCCCCTTGCCAGTTCCGCCTCTGCGCCAGGGGTTTCTATACTTCGTCCTTTGAAAGGACTAGATACGAACCTCTACGAGAATTTGGAATCCACATTCCAACAAGAGTACCCGAATTTTGAAATTATCTTCTCAGTCGCAGAAATGAATGATCAAGCTCTTCCTATCGTCCGAGACTTGATATTAAAATACCCACATATCAAGACAAAAATCATCATAGGTGACAGTGTTTCTAATCAACGACGAAAGATGCTTCTGAGCACGTTGGCTAGGGGAGGAGGTTGTCGGCATGAACCCCAAAGTCAACAACCTGACTCGTTCCTATCGACAAGCCTCCAACGACATCTTATGGGTTTTGGATTCAAATGTTATGGTTCATCCGGGTACCCTTGCACGTTCCGTCGATGCCCTTGAGGGTCCACCTCCGCCGGGATTCCCTGTCCCTCGTCGTCGAATTGCGGTTGTCCATCATGTACCATTCGCATTTGCCAGCGAGGCCAAATTAGGTTCAAGGTTGGAAGAAGCCTTTCTTAATACGACTCACGCCAAGATGTACATTGCAATCAATACTCTTGCCTTGGAATCGTGCGTCGTTGGTAAATCTAACCTGTATCATCGTTCGGACATCGAACGCCTCAGTGGAACTCTTAAGCCTATATCTGCGCAAGATATCAACTTAGATTTTCGACTGCCTCGCGGCCTTCCGGCCTTCGGCCGATTTCTTGCCGAGGACAACATGATTGCGAGCGCACTTTGGCATGAATTAGGGCTCCGTCACGATTTGTCTTGTGATGTTGTACGCAACATCGTGGGAAACATGACCCTTGCTGATTATATTTCGCGCCGGGTTCGCTGGATTCGCGTACGGAAGCACATGGTACTTGTTGCGACACTCCTTGAACCATTAACAGAGGCCGTTGTACTTTCCGTTATTGCAAGTATGTCATTTGGTTATCTCCTCGCTATTCCGTCATGGATCGTCATCATGCTCCATTATCCTATCTGGCTATTGATCGACCTGAATGTTTACATGTCTCTTGCTGGGCACCCATTACCAGCCGCCGTTCGTTGGGAATTCCTAACCGCATGGATCGCTCGTGAGCTGCTTGCATTACCCATATTTCTGTTTGCAATTTTTGGAAATGAAGTTGAATGGAGGGGCACCCGCTACCACATACGAGGGAATGGGGAGGTTGAGCGGGTTACACCAAGATAATTCAGTCGGCTCTTGCGGTTCATCGAGCATGATTTTGTAGACTATTATGAACTTGTCATGCAGTCCTCTGGTTAGCTTTTTTGGAGGGCATCATCGGACTACTTGATACGTGAAAATTGGTCTATTACGTCTGAATGTAAGCCCCTGGTCTCCCCATGTACTACATATACAGCTCAGTACACCCGGAAAAATGGCTGTCTGTTCAGTGTTCTCATCTTTTGGTTGAACAGCTTTGGCGCGCTTTGGGCATAGATAAACCCTTCATTATATTATCCTCGAACTCATATATGATAATACAGACACCTGGCTTCGCAGCAAGGTTTTTACTTAATATGTAGCTGCAATAGGGATTATTGAGACTCATTGGGGTGATATTCGAGGCAGTGATTTAGTCAATAGAAGAAGAGCGAAATTAGAAAACCCTGAGATTGCCAATGTCAAAATGACTTTAATGGCCGGTAGCATTGGATAGAAGTGGGGTCACAGCACGTTTTAAATGGAAGACTGTGAGTTTAATACTTCAACTAAAGCCTAGCTAATGTCTGATCATTTGCGCAAAGCTTCCAAGTCATACTTGTTCTGAAGTTCAGCACCTGAACAAGAATTCAGTTGCATACTCCGATAAACAAGAGTATATTAGTGTATCTAGGCCGTAATGATGAAGCTCTTTGAAGACAAGACATTTAGTTTCCAGTGTGAGTTCAATGTGCAATCGATGAGCAGCGCTCAGCCAGGGTCCACCGGATCAAGTCACATGATCGTGATTGCGAAAGCAGCCCTTTAACTTTATCACTCACTTTCCTTAGAGACAAACTAGAGCTTGAAGCGCACTCACTCTCCTCATGGCGGATCATCGTCAAAGGATTATCGCATCAGTATTTTCCAGGAGGAATGCGTCAGGAAATCTTGAAGAAACTTACGTTTCGCACGTCAAGATATGGGAGGATGCTGGAACCGAAGGTGGTGGAAGGAAGCCACGCTACATTCTTCTATCCCGTATGTGACAACCGAATAGGATCTTAAGGTGCTACATATGGAACCCTAGAGGCCAACAACGGGAGTGGATTCATTCACAAGTCAAAGCTCAATACGAATGGCACATTTTCTGTTGGAAAGACGTGGAGATTATCAGAGCTTCGAGCAATACAAGTGGTCAATGTATGTCCTTGCGTTCTTGGAACTGCCGTCAACGATATATGCCTTTTAGTAGCCTCTTTCCTTCAATATCACCTTATCTCGAACATACCGGTGGCAGACGGAGAATCAGATGGAGCAAAGCAATTTCTTGGATGCTCTTATACAACTTTTCCACATCGTTGCACCAGGTTCTACATTGCAGCTTGAGGGCTTACATGATACTCCAATGTCTTCAGGTGATTATTCATGTGTCAATGTTTCTCCGCCTCTTAATCACGACGTAGACTTTGGGACTACAAAAAGATCCTCCAGCAGCTTGCGACCCTTCACTCCCACCCTTGTCGATCGAGAAAGCGAGCTTGTTTCACCTTCAACAGCTCAAATACATTTACGAACAGGATCACGAGCAGGATCTATCTCACGAGCACCTTCTCCGAGTCTCACTAGTCGCACTGTCGCTCAGCAGACAATTAACACCAAAGATTTGCTTACAAGCCGGCCACCATCAGTCAGTATACCTCCCCAACCAGTTGGAAACCGTTCCAAACTTTTGCGTCCTCCAAATACAGACGATGGAGCGTCAGGGATCAACCTGATGAGCTCTCGTTCGTTTAACTCTGAAAGATCCCCACAAAGCGAGGAGAGCAGTTCAGCTATGTCACCTCCGCATTCAGTGTCTCATCGTTCTGGGACACTGTTCCCAGCATCTGTCCCGGCAAGGATACAGCTTTCACAAAATCAAAAAATCAATGTCTCCACTACTCCAGAGACCGTGCTTCGTCGCGATCAAAATGCTCGTATATCCTTCTACGATCCTACCAACCAAGTCGCTCTTGATCAATTGATTTCTGAAGGTACAGATATCAATGTGGAAAACGAAGGCGAAGACGAGAATACTTCGGCGACTATGGCTAACGTTGAAGACATGATTGAAGGTTACGAATGGGCGAGCGATGACGTTCTTACTAGGAAATCCTCAAGAGGTGCTGCAGACCTTATAGAGGCTCGCCTCCTTGATGAATTAATGGCCCTTGAAAAGGTAATTTGACCGTTCTGAGTTTCTATACAGCTTAAGGATTTCTAGGCCAACATACACTCATTCCTAGAATCTGATGATCGAATAGGCATCGTGCTTAAGTATCTAGATGAAGCCGTTTTGGAATTGGATGACATGGATAGTCTTGTTTCGTCCTACAAAATTCATCTCAACGTCAGAAGATCTCATCCAGTTACCGAACTTGCCGATAATGACGCATTTTTAGACCGTCAACGACGACATCCTATACATTCAATCACAAAACCGAGGTTTACAGGTCCAAACTCAAAATCAAAGAGCTTTATTGGCCGAACTTGAAAATCTTTTGGTTCGTGTCTCCATCATCTCATGAGAATATTTGGCGACATACTATTTCAGCAAACTGTCAACGTTGATCAGGATTCGCTAGTCACGCTGACGCAGGAATCCCTGGAGAAACCTCAAAGTATGGAACGATTAGAAGAAGCTGCAGCCCAACTCTACAAAGCGCTGCAAGCAGGTCGCGACACGGGTATTTCACTATTAGCTTATGGAAATATGTAATCCTCGACTGATGTTGAATGTTGTAGACATGGCTGCCACGATGGAGCGGCTGCAAGAATATCGCACATACAACGCTCAGTTCTGTAAACGAATGTTCGACTTTCTATCCATCATGTTTACTGCCCAGGTGTGTTTCATTTTCTATAATCTAATCTTCTTTCTCATCAAAATTAGTCGACGTTGTTGCTCAGCGATACGAAAGGACTGAAATCTGCCTCAGGGCGCAACAAGCCAACTTTAGTCTCTCATGAAAAAATGGAAGGTTACCTTGGGCGGTATTCAGGCTTAGTGCTCTACCTGAAAGAAATGGACGAGACTGTTTATGCAAAACTATGTGCTGTATGTAAAAATTAACAAGAACCCGGTGATATCTATTTACAAATTGACAGGCATATTTTTCAGCTGCCAGTGGTTTGCATAGCGTACAAATGAAAACGTTGTTTTCGACATATGTCACGTTCGTTAAGAAAGCTCCGGATGGTCATGATCACTGTTTGTCTTCATTAGCTATTTGCTTGAATGAAATTTCACAGTCAAGACACCAGGTTTTAGTCCAACTTTTACAAGCGGAGGATCAAAGGGGACTGCGGGCATGCGTCGAGCAGGAACTATTATTCGTTCTCCCATTGAAGGTAGAAATAGAGATAAAGACAAAACAATAGATGGTGAATCAAGGGCGTCAGAAGTTAGTCGCGTCTTATTTTTGGCTCGGTGTCTTGACTACCTTCCAGGTATTTCGCCTCGTTCTCGAACAATTATCGCCGGCCATTTATAGGGAGAACGAATTTATTACTGACTTTCTTCAAATAAACGAATCTGGTTTGACTTTTGCAGATTATATGGGCCTCGATAATTACTTCAGGCGGCAAGCTTGCCGGGCTGTTAGCCTCAGCCAACCAACGCTAAAGTTAGTCCGTGGATCCATGGATCTTATATTTGGATTTTTGCCTGCCGAGCTCAAGGTCTGGCTTGACAGTGTTTTGGACAAAGACAATTTGTAAGGATAGATGCGATTACAGCCTTATCTGATGACATTATTGCTACAGGGAAATCGTTGGGATTATTGTACAACTTGAGCGCTTCCTTGTAGATGCACAAGAGAGAGCCAATCAGTTTTTCGTCACGATGCTGGAAAAGCAACGGATTCGACTCAAAGGCATTTTTGAACGCCACATAGTAAGTTCGGAATTCAATTCGTCTTCGCACAATCAAACTATATCTATCTAGAAAAAACAAATCACAGACATTGAACAAACCAAGCTGAGCAGTAAGAAACGGCAGGGAGTAGCTCACTTCGTGAAGCAATTCCCAATATATGTTGGTCTAGTGGAAAATCAGCTTGTTGGTGCTGATGGACTTGAAATACGTGCCAATGTGGACGCAGCATACGAAAAGATTGTCCAGTCGATATTTGATTCCCTGAAACAGATGGCAAAAATGGACGGAGAAGGTGAAGACAAGGGTCAACTCAACTACCATGTCATCTTGATAGGTATGTTTCGCAGATTTGCGTTATAAAGAGCTCATCATGCCACACGGCAAACCCAGAAAATATGCATCATTTCGTTGCCGAAATTTCGAAATTGGAGTCAGGCTCCGTTGATACGTTTTGTCGTCAAGCAGAGTCAATTTATGATGAAAATCTAGGCGCATATATCAAAATCATACTCAGGCGACCTTTCTCCAGAATCATTGTACGTTGTTCACATGCTGCCGCCTTGTGTAACGCTTAAGTACATGCAAGGATTATTTTGAAGGCGTCGAGCGTCTTTTGAAGACCACTGCTCCAACAGAAATTGCGAGCAACAACATATATAATAAAAACGCACTCCGGAAGATTGTCCGGGAGTACTCTCCCAAGGACCTGCGAAAACATGTTGATACTCTCTATATCCGCGTTGGAAAACACTTTGCAGAAGCGTCCGGGAAGGCAACCTCCGAAGAGAATGGTGGAATTGTTCCTGGAACCGTCCTTGTTGGAGTCTGGAAGGCTTGTGAAGAAGAACTTCTGAGGATCACTGATCTCTTTAACAAGAGGATCGCTCAGTGCTACCCAGATACTGGCATCAACCTGGAATACACGACGGCAGATGTTGAAGCTGTCTTCCGACGCCACCGAATATCATCTTAATCCTTATCGAGGTTTGATGGACCGATAGCGTTCTCTTTCTCTTGAGCAAAACGATTTGTGACGATCAGTGCACTATTAGATCTAGAATTCTTTTCATAGAAAATATACCAGTACTATACACATTAGTATACTGGTCATATACCCATCGACTAGATCCTCTAGTCCTGACTTCAGCCTGAAATGAATTTCTCCTTCTGTAATGATATCGAGTACGAAATTAATTTCCTAATTTGTGAATTGTCAATACAGCCAACTTCTTTCACTTGGATATGCGAAGTGTATGGTAACTTCTTTTGGCACATCATCTGCTATACGAAATATACTCTCTACAGTATTCGTCTTATCGGAACATTTTGAAATGAGACCGTTAGATAGCGGTTCTGCGGGACCCGTCGCTCTTGACCGTGCGTCAGAGGTAGACGACCATGAGCTATTACAGTTTGCAAGGGACGAGAAAGGTACTGTTTGACGAGTACTGACGTCTTATGTTGTGCAGCGACTCTGTAGTGCTGATAAATATTCAATTTATATAGGACACGAACGGCGGCTCTACTGGAGACTCGGAGCATCTTTCTTTCTTTTTGGTCTTATCAACAACGGTAAGTAAGCCCATGGTCTACAGTTCTTCGTTAGGGAGTGACATTATAGAAAATATATTCAGTTCTCTACGTCATCATACTCTCTGCCGCCTTAGACCTTGTACCGTCTTCGACTCCCAAAGGAATAATTGCCTTCGTTAATATTGCTCCTGCTTTAGTCGCCAAAGTTGGGTGGCCTTATCTGTTGAAGGGTCGTATACGATACACGAAACGTCTGATAGGGTGCTGCTTATTGAGTTCAATGGGGATGATTGTACGCTTTGTGTCTTCTTTCCTCTCCGCGAACTCTAATAGCTACTCAAGGTCGTTGCCGCTTTCGATAGTCTCAATATGCGGCTTCTTGGCATTAGCTTTGCATCATTCTCATCAGGTAAAGAACTTTGCCAACTTCGTGTGAATAGTCAGCTAAATCTTCTGAATTAACAAGGTCTAGGCGAGCTAACTTTCTTACAACTGTCGACTACATATGTTCCGCCTTCCGTCGCTGGACGTAGTGTTGGGTAGGGTTCTCTTTGTTCTTGAAAAATCAATCATTAGACAACTTTAGGTATTTTGCCTCTGGGACCGGAGCGGCCGGTCTCGCAGGTGCGTTTATTTGGTGGGAGGTTCGCACCTTAGGTGTCCGAGTTGGCGTTGGGCTTTCATCAGTGCGCTTACATGTCTTCCAAGTCCTCTCGCTTATGTCGTATTGTTTAGATTATGCCCTGGATCATACCAATCACATATTTCTTCCTAATACCACCCAGGTCGTCTTTCATATACGCTGCGTCCCCGTCAGCAAATGAAGATGCAACGGCGCGCACTGAAGATTACAACGTACCATATGCGCCGTTACCTGTAATGGAAGGTGAGGATGGAGACGCAAGCTCTACGCCTCCTGGTATCAAAGGGGCAGTATCGTTGTCTGCGAATGATAAATGGCGTCTAGTCAAGCCTCTGTTAATCAAGTATATGCTACCTCTATGTAAGCGTATCTTCAGAGCTCTAGAGTTACCCATCTCACACCTTGCACTAGTCATTGTATACTTGGTATGTGAAGAGTGTCACATTGCCGGAAATCCACTGACTGATCACAGTTCGAATATACGATTAACCAAGTACGTATAATATATATGTGGTCTTTACAATGCTCTTACGAGACTGTTAGGGAATCGCTCCGACCCTCCTTTATCCTGTACCTAAAGCCGAAGGTCACCCTGTGCTCAGCAAATTCATTCACACCATCCGCGACTATTATCCATTGTGGCAAGTACGTCTCTCACCATCTCCTTATGCCTTACACTCTTATCTCATTCGACATTTCAACAGCTTGTCTACCAGACAACTGTCTTTCTGTCAAGATCCTCCATTACCTTGGGTATACCGCCCATTCCAGCCAGTGTGCTTTCTCTTCCCGCTGTTCTCCAGGCCTTGATCTTTGTTATATTGGCTTTCGAGTCCGCTGTAGGGTTGTTCCCAGGAGATGACAGTGCTGTAAGCATTATAATCGTATTCCTGCTCATCAGCCTTGAGGGTTTCTGTGGTGGTCTTGCATAGTGTGTCTTTTTCACGTCTTTGTTGTCTATGTTGACATGGTGGTCACTCTCATTAGTGTGAATGTGTTCTATCGTATCAACCAGGAATGCCCAGACCCACAGAGCTCACATGATGTTGAACGCACCAAGCAGGAAAGGGAGTTCAGGATTGGCTCAATTGGGTTTGCTGATTCGTGCGGAATATTGCTTGCGGCGGTTGTTGCTGTGCCGACTGAAGTTACTCTGTGCAGAGCACAGATCAGCAGAGGCAAGATGCTTTGTCAAGGTTTGTAGAATTACTCCAAGTACATCAGTATATACATTCATACCATAATTGAATTGATGCTTGTTTATGTGTTAAATTGTGTTGCCTGATTGGATTGGAGAAGTGCTGGTTTAAGATATAGCCTGTTGAGAGATGTAGGGCAGAAGGCTGTGCACCAAGAATGAGTTTTCGTGCAGGAAGAAATTTATCGAATAACCTTCTTGCTTGAGTCCCTTCAAGGACGTCCCTTGGTTGTGATCTGTCGCCAAGAAAATGCAGATTCATCTCTTTAAGCATGCAAAATACTGGCGGCAAAGGAGATTTGATAGTCACATACTCAAGGACTGTTTTTTAATTGCAAAGCGGCATTCATGATATGCAGGCCCCGGAAAGCTCCCACCAACCCTTGTTGAATTTCTTCTCTAACGCACCAAAGCATCATTTGAAATAGTAGTGGACATAGACATATCAATGGGATGTTGTAAAGCCCGCCTCAAATATATACTCAGGACGTGCCTGATACACAGACCGTCTTTGCAGGGCGATTCGAGAGGTCGAGTGTTGTAGCGGTTCGTGACTACGTGACCCTTATACCCACGTGTTTTACTCTACTTACATCACACTCCCTGACTACCGCTTACTTATCCTATAAGTACCTGACCGAATGTTGTAGTTAGGCAGTTTTTTCGCAATCAAGGACTTACAACAGTTCACACCGCGAGACTCTACTGAGTGTGCCGTGACTCTAGCCTAATCCGGCTGGCTCACGTCACATATTTTGAACTCCTAAAGTCTTAGAAACCTAACTACAGACAAAAGGCTCGCTTCCAGTGGATTTCGGACGGTCTGATCAACCGGAAGTTACACCCAGTAGTGAGCAAACCCGTTTATTATGCATACTAACCAGAATACTTCATCTAGATACCCCCTCCGGACACGGAACCTGGCGGCTGCGGCCACTGGCCAGGGGACGAGAGCTGGATTGAATGTTCGCAAGACCAGAGTGGTCAAGTTGCAGGCCAGGACCACCCAGGGCGCCGAGATGGGAACTCGGAGCCTTCAAGACAGAGGTGGACCTGGCTATAATACCCAAAGCATCCCGGAGCCAAGAGAGCCTGGAGACCCTTTGGAAAGGGAGAGCACAGACAACTCGGGTGCAGAAGAAAGTGAAGATCACTTGACAGCAAGGGATATGTCGGAATTGACTGAATTAACCAATGAGTTGGACATCGAGCAGAGGCTCAATGTGGATGCAAAGCCACCTTGTTGACAGGTGAAGGTGGAAGATGATGCGTTGGAACAAGCTGAACAAAAGGAACTGTCAGAAGAACAGGCCCAAGCAGTAGATTTGGCTAGAAACAACCTTACTGAGGTAGACCGAGAGCATATTGATCGTAGATACACAAATATATCGGTGACTGCAAGGAATGATTCAGTAGCAGAGAACGAGGGAGACCAGCAAGAAGGTACCTCCCAGAACAAAGGAAAGGGAGTGGACTCCCATAATTGGGGAAATCTGCACCTGACGGGGGAGGAAATTGACCCCGAAGTACAAGAAAAGATCCTTGAAGAATACAACTTGGCTCGGTGGAAACGAGAAGCCAAGGACAGAGAAGCAATTGACCTTCAGGCCGAAGGAGCAGAAGGGCCTTCTGAAGGAGAGGAGGAAAATATTGCCAACCAGCAGGATTTGGAAGATGATGATACCGCCAACCACAAGGAACGTCATCTGAACAAGTGGATGGTAGCGGCCCTTCTCAAAGCCACTCATGAGATTGAGGAAAAGGAGAGGATTCATGCTGAAAAGAAAGGATGCAAGTACATTGCGCCTCGTGGATACACTCAGAAGTTATGCATTTTGAGGGATCGCCTGGGGAGAGAGGACCCCGAGAGAGCAGGGGAGCAAGACACTATGTTGAAAATGGATAAATGGAAGTCTAAGTCTAAGAGAAGGAAACAATTGCAAATGGGAGCTATGAAACCAGTGGCTCAGATATCGGGGGAGAGTGCCCTAGGCCATGCCTTCCAGCATGTCTGCGTCATGAATAATTCCCCACCTAGTAGTGATAGCTCAGGTTCTAGTTTGGACAAGAGCAGTGATGACATGTACTCTGAGAGCTCTGACTTGGAAAATGGCTCATATAGTTCCTCTGATAGCTCCTCTCAAGATAGCTGTAGAGGATGCAGATATAGGAGGTCTAATTCCCGTAATTGTAGAAGGGGAGGGTGCAAGTCTAAGAGTGCCCGTAAGCACCATAAGAGGAGAAGGTCAAGCAGTAGCAATGACTTTATTCGACCAAATCCTCTGTCAACATATGATGGAATGCCTGATATGCAACAGTTTATGCAGTTCATGTCTAACTGCTCACTATACTTGAAGCATGGGCATGTAAGCAAACGTCAACAAGTCCTTATTGTATCTTAGTTCCTGAAGGGACAAGCATGGAGATATTATGCACGTGAGGCATCTCTTGACCCCGAAAGTTGGGGAATAGACCGGTTCTTTGAGGGATTGTTTAATGACTGTTTCCCTGTGAATTTTCATAATCAGCAGCAGAATAAGTTAAGTAATTATCATCAGGGAAAACAGGCCATCCAAGACTATGTGTCCGGTCTCGAGGAGTTGTTTACTGTCATCAGATGCATTAGTAAGAGGGAATGCATTGTCAAGCTGTTTGGAGGATTCAGACCATTGATATGGAAAGAACTATATAAGAAGGGGCTTACTCCCGAAACCCCCAAATGGAACCATATATTAGAAGAAGCAGAATTTATTGAAAGATCAGAATTGGTGGATGTGGAGGATAACTCCAATATGGAGAATTGCTTGCACAAAGGCCACCATAATCATCCTGATGGTGACAAGAAAAAGGGCCACAAGAGTAATGATAAGGAGGGTCAGCAAAGCAGCCCTGGAGGTTCCGGTCAATCTAAAAAGTATTCTTCTCATCACAATAAGAAGACCAACCATACCCCTAGCTTTTCATCGATGAAGCACAAGTTCAAGGGGAATGATGGTTCTAAGGAGGCCACTGGGTCCAAGAAATCTAAAAGCAAACGTTGTAAGCTGAGCAAGGAAGAGATTGAGGAATACCACACCGCAGACAAGTGTTTCCACTGTGGAGGCAAAGGCCACATGGCTTGGAACTGTTTTAAGAATAAAACAATGAAGTCCAACTCCAACAAACCACCAGGAATCCAATTGAGTAGTATATGCCTTGATCTCTAGGAGATCAATCGAAAGCGAGATGAGGCGGTGGGAGACACAATGCAGGGTCTGTCAATTGGGGTGATTGGAATGGAGCCAAGGGATGGTAATAAGTTTGATGCCGAATGCAACTCGGGAGAAGAATTAGCTTGAGATATTATTAGTTTCATTTTTTCAGAGGATGGTTATAAAGAGGATGAATCTATTCAGGATGACCTCCCCAACCTCCAGGAAGTGTCTGATTCGGATGAGTTCAATAGTGACAGCATTCCTGATCTGCAATTTGTATCTAATACAGATGAATCCAAAGATTCAAGTAGTATGGAAGGTGGTGTGCACCATGGGACCCCTCATTCAGAACCTGACTTCACTGAGCAGACTGAACAATGGGATGATGTCGAAGAGCCTGATATTGAGACGCAGGATACTAACATAATATTGAGTCCTCCAAGAGATTTTGGAAGAGACGTTTATGAAATGGAAGTGCCAAATGGAGAGATAAAGTTGTATCACCTATGGAAAGAGGAATTAGCTTGTGGAAAGCCTGATAGAATTGGTAGTGCTCAAGGTCAAAAGATGGAGCACTTCTTAGAATTGAGACAACCCTATCCAGGGGATCCAGCAAATTGCCTACAGTTCCGAGGCCATTGGTTTTTGTCCTACGACATAAGTGAGGATAAGATATGTCTTGTGGACATAGTCTAGAACTTTGACACTGTGTTGCCTAAGAGTATGGTTGAAGACTGTCAATTTGAACCAGCATTGTAGTATGCTCACCAGTGCCATGTGACATCAGGAGTAGCTTTCCACAAAAGACAATGGTACGAGGTGGGACTATCTGCCAATGTGTGGGCATGGAATGCTGCACAAGTCTTACAACTGGGTGGCCCATACCTTAAGGATGAAGATACATGCCCATCCAAGCAAAGAGGATGGTTTAAGGTAAACCAAATCACAGAGACCAAGTTTAAAGTTTATGATCGAATTCTTGATTTCCATATAAACATTTCAGAGAAGTATCTAAAAAATCCATTATTTAACATTGTACAATGGTACCAGAAACAGGTGGATCAAAGAATAAACCAAATTTGGAATGTGTTTTTTGAGGAGGAGCGGGACAGTTTGGGTCTAATCTGATTAGAGGATGGATATGAGGTGGATCCCATGATAGAGGACCTTGCAGATCTGCTAAGGGTTGTGAGTGCAAGGAATAGAATACGGGTCAAATCCACTCCCACCTTGTTGAGGGTGCTGGAGCTCAATGGTCAACAGGTTGAGGCTGGGACCTTTCCAGCATTGTCTTAGAATAACATTCAGAGGAAAAAGATAACACAAAACATACCTAAACCATTGGTTATTGTGGTGAAACTGGCTGGACATCCTATGCATGCACTGGTTGACTCTGGATCCCTTGGAGACTTTGTGTCGACAACTGTGGTGGAACAGTTAAGATTGAAAAAACAGGAATTGTCTCAAGCCATACCTGTATTATTAGCAGTTCAGGGTTCTCAATCAAAGGTTAACTATGGTGTTACAGCCAAAATTGAGTATCAGAAGATTAAGAAACCTTGTTACTTTGATATAATGAATTTACATGAGTATGACATGATCTTAGGTACTCCCTGGATCTATCAGCATAAAGTAGCAATCAGTCTCAATCCACTTAAAGTCATCGTTGGAAGTAATGTGGCTGTAAGGGAAGGTACAGGAGTTACCAGACTGTCATCATGGGCAGTGGCCCAGGTAGAACAAGACTTCAATATAGTGAGGGAAGAATTAAGGCAATATGTGAAATTGATTTGCAAGTCAGCGGAAAATACACCATTGCCTCCACTGAGAGCCATCAATCATGAAATTCCAATTATTGATGAAAGTGTGGTCTATCCATAGAGACCATCTAGATGTCCAGAAGCTCTCAGGCCTTTATGGGATGAGAAGCGGGCAGCTTACATTAAGACAGGCCATTGGGAAGTTACAGCTAGTGGCAACATGGTGCCCATAATGTTCTTAAAGAAGCCAGAGAAGCTTGGTGAACCAATCAGGCTTAGAAGTGTGATAGACCTTCGAGCTAGAAATGCAAATACCTATAAAAAATTGTCACCGCTGCCTGATATGGACAGCATCCTGAGGTGAGCTGCTGGTGCTAAGTACAGGTCTACCATTGATGGGCAAGATGTATACAAACAAATTCATATTAAGCTTGAGCATGTAAATAGGACCACTGTCACTACACCAGATGGGAACATGGTGAGCCACATCATCCAGCAGGGAGATTGCAATGCACCTGCCACATACCAGGCTCTCATGAACCATTTATTTGCAGCTTACATTGGATGGTTTATTGACATATATCTTGACGATATAATAATTTATTCTAATTCACTCGAGGAGCATGTCAGACATGTTAAGCTAATTCTTGATATACTAAAAAGGGAAAAACTATACCTGAGTGAGCAGAAATTACAGTTCTTGTGTGCAGAAATGAAGGTATTAGGCCAAGTGATTATAGATCAGGGGATCTGCATGGACCCAGATAAGGTCAATGCCCTGTCAAAATGGAAGACTCCTACAAATCGAGACCTGTTGAGGGGATTTCTTGGAGCAGCAGGGTACCTGGCAGATGACATAGACCAAGTCCAGATTCCAATGGAAGTATTACATACCCTCACTGGAGACATGGTCCCATACCGATGGGATTACACCCATCAATGGGCCTTTGAAGATGTAAAGCACTTGGTAATGCACTGCCGTAATCATCATAGAAGACCACTGCGATATGATGCTGAAGCCTCCCCAGTGAATGTCATTACAGATGGTTGTGCCATTGGAATTGCTGGAGTGGTTAGTCAGGGACATGATTGGAAGACAGCAGACATATCAGTGTTTTTCTCAGCAAAGCTTAATCCTGCCCAACAGAATTATCCTGTACATGAAGTTGAGATGCTTGCTAGTGTTGAAACAATGTTAAGGTACTGAGACATCCTACAAGGAGTCTGGTTTAAGTGGTACACTAACCACAAAGGACTAATTCACTTACTAGAGCAAAAGAACTTGTCAGGACGTCAAGCCAGATGGCTTGAAAAGATTTCTGAGTTTGATTTTGAAGTAATTTATGTTCCTGGTACCAAAAACATTTTGTCAGATGCATTATCTCGACTATACTTGAATGAGGAAGCAGGAACAGTGAGGTCTAGAAATGAATACACTTACTATGATGTGATAGACAATGACTATCTTGGAGAGCATATGGTCTCAATGCCAGTTCTTGTGGGAATAGAGGGTGAGAATGCAATACTAATGCAGAATAGGCCAGAAGTACCAAATATGGCTGCACAGGGAATTGAACCGGTTCCAAAAAGGAGAAACAATGGAAGCATCATCGAATCTGCTGAAACAAGAAGACCTGAGACCTCAAGAGAGTTTGCTTCAAGAATGAAACAACATTTTGTCCTTAAGGGTCCTCAAGAATAAAAGGAGGGTAGGTCCAAAGGGAAAACTGACACTGTTAAAGAAAAGTTGCTTATAAAGATATCAGCAAGAAAGGTTGCAAGTACCAGGTCTAATATTAAAGAGCAAGAAAGAAACAAGCAACTAGTTGCACAATCAGATGCCTTAAGGAAACAAATAGAGATGTTACTGCCAATATCAATTGAGGAATTGATGAGAGGAAGCAAGCAGCCAGTAGACCTCTTAGAGACAATAAGGAATAGGTATTCGGAAGATGAGTTATTCAAGAAGATTTTGGAGGATCCCAGAGCCTACAAAAACTTTGAGTGCAAAGAAGGGTTGATCTATCTTCAATCAGCCACAGATAGGAGGCTGTGCATACCCTCAATCCTTGTAAATGGCAGGAGTATATGTGAGGTTGTTATCTTGGAAGCACACTCACTATTGGCACACCTGGGTTATAGAAAGACATGCACATACTTATGCGAGATAATATTGTGGAAAACTCTTGACAAGAATGTAAGAAAATACTGTGAAACATGTATCATTTGCATGTGTAGTAAGCCCAATAATCAGTGCCCATATGGCCTTCTTAATTCACTGAAAATACCAACACAACCATGGGAAGTTATTGGAATTGACTTCTTGGGACCCTTGCCTGAGTTTAAAGACCATAATGGTACTTATGATGCTATAACAGTCATTATAGATTTACTAACAGGAATGGTACACATTGTACCTAGTCGTACTGATTATACAGCTTGAAATGTTGCTGAATTGGTATTCAGCAAGGTCTACAAATACCATGGTCTACCTAAGGCTATAGTTAGTGATAGGGACTCCTATTTTACTAGCACATTTTGGATGCACCTACATTCTTTAATCGGCACACAGCTCCAAATGTCCTCAGCCTATTACCCTGAATCAGATGGGTCCACAGAGAGAGCGAATTGCACAATCACGCAAATGATCCATCAGTATATTAGACCAACACAAAAGGATTGGGTTGCTAAATTACTAGCAATAGAGTTTGCCATAAATTCTGCACGATCTGAAACTACGAGTTACTCACCTTTCTTCCTGAATACAGGCCGGATGCCCAGGTCAATGATATGGCCCAAGGCCCCAAGCTCTGAGTTCTCTGGAGTGCAGATATTCACACAAAGGTTGCACTTAGCCATCATGGCAGTCCATGACAGTATCATTGCTGCTCACCTCAAGCAGACACAAGATGCAAATCAGAAGAGGAGACTGGTTCCCTTCACCAAAGATGACTTAGTATATGTCTCCACTGAGAACATGAGCTTCCCAAAGGGACTTATGAGAAAGTTCATCCCTAAGTTTGTGGGACCATACCCTATTACCAAGGATTATGATAATAGCTCTTTCCAGGTGAAGCTCCCTGTTGAAATGATCAGGTGAGGTATATATAATGTATACCATGCATCCCTGCTCTGAATATATAAGCCTAACAATGACTGGCTGTTCCCTGGCCACTTGGATGAACAGATAGTCAGTGAGGATGTGACTGAGTGGGCTGCAGACAGGATTGTGTCACATAAGGGCACCTGCATAAATGCCATGTTTGAAGTATTGTGGAAATCTGGAGATAAGACTTGGATGACTTACTCCCAGGTGGAGGAGCTAGGCCTACTTACTCCATACTTGGACCTCATAGGGGTAGATGGTGTTGCCGAACTCCATGATGGAGTGGGCATACCCCCTCTGGATGACCCACAGTCCTACTTAGGAAATGTTGAGATAGAGCCATGTTTAAATGAGGGAGGACTCTCCTGTGAGATTGAGCAGGACCTCCTATCCCCTCACTTCTTGCACCTCTGCCTTTCCCTCCTCAACCTATCCTCCAGAATTGCTACAATGCCCCCTTTCCAGTCCCACCATGGCCGTGGAGGACATCACAGCCCCTTAAGACATCAAACCCACCCCCAGGGACATCCATCCAATTCTTATGATCAACCTCGGTCCACCAGAACTCTAAGACCCAGTTCATCTGTTTAACTCCTCCCAACTCAAAGATGGGGTACACTATCCATCCCCTCCAGATGATCAAATACCTATCCTTCAATAAGAAGCTATGTCGAACTGGAAGATACACCAAGGCTGCTACTCCTCTCAGCTTTGATACCTTTGTGAAGATATTCAATTCCATACCTGAGGATCGGTATAAATATTGGTTTGCAACATACAATGAGCATACCGGTAAATGGAAGGTCCCTGAGCATAGAGTACGATCCAGACATATTCACACTTGCTTCGTCGACAGGGAAAGGTATCGTGATTTAATGACCATTGGGTTGATCTCCAGCCAGGGGCACATCAATTCTGTCATGCTTCAAATGACCCTGGCTGCGTTGCAGCAGCCTCACATAGCCAACTCATCCAAGAACTACTTCTATCAGCGCCGTCATGATGAACGCCGGGAGTGAGACAACAAGGACAGTGATGAGTCCTTCTCAGATGGCAGTGATATGGAGGAAGCCTCTGATAATGAAGCGCAACATGATCAATTGCGTTTCCCCACTTGCATGTCCCCCGCTGATAATAATATTCCTGCCCCACTCAGCGCTCTTACTCCTGCACCTTCTGGTTTGCACGTCAGACAAAACTATTGAGGAAGTCTGGTGGTTCAGCTCACCGACGGCTCATTTTCTGAGAATCAATACGCACCTGATAGTCCCCGAGAGGCTTGCAATTCCTCCCTTCTGCTGGGATCCATTGCCGAAGAAGACATTCAAATGAAGGGTTTAGATCCATCTAAGGCCAACAATGGGTTGTTTGGCCTTGAATTCGAGCTCAATCCCACCGTTTGAAGGAAGTTGAAAATCTGGTTGACACGTCGGCCTATCAAGTCTTCAAGCTTGATGGACTATTACCCTTACTTTACTATTTTGCAATTTCTTATATGCTCCTTACCTTGCAGATTTTACCTCAACACTCTTTTGACTTTTCGATGAGTTTAATTGCTTCTCCCATTATATATCTGACTATTCGATCACATTCCTTCAACTGTTCCCCTATTCTAGCCTAGTTATCATTCTAGAGCCGAGCCAGGACCACCCGTTCGGCTGGAGGGCGTATGTAGCGGTTCGTGACTACGTGACCCTTATACCCACGTGTTTTACTCTACTTACATCACACTCCCTGACTACCGCTTACTTATCCTATAAGTACCTGACCGAATGTTGTAGTTAGGCAGTTTTTTCGCAATCGAGGACTTACAACAGTTCACACCGCGAGACTCTACTGAGTGTGCCGTGACTCTAGCCTAATCCGGCTGGCTCACGTCACAAGTGTTTTGAGGTCAAGGAATTGAACTTCGCCTGGCTTACAAACAATAGGGCTACCTCCAGGACAGTATACCTTGATATCTATCTTCGTTGTGAAGTTTAGGAAGTTGAAACTTCTCGAGAAGAAATGCGAGTTCATTGACAAATTATCGCATTCGCCGTAGACGGCTGATTAGCTCTGGCGCTTCTGAGCTACAAGCTTCAACTCAGTGCTCAGGTATTCGACGTTGGCATCTCACTCGTTAAACAACAAAACTACCAAAAAGTAAAGCAGGAATGCCCATGTTTTTCCTACCAACTCATCATTTTTGTACTTCTTTGCACATCTTGCCTGTATTAGAAATTATGGATCATCTCGTTGGGACGTGTATAGTACGAGAAAGAAAGATAGGGAACAGGAAGTATAATCCAGTGGAAAAATTCACGTTTTATCTAGCGAAACTTGATGTTGAGCATGGTCAACAGAGCAAAAAGAGTTATGAAAGTCCTTTAACAATACAAGTCAATAAGCTGAAAAATCTTTTCTTGCTCTTGAAAAACCGGAGAGTTGGCAGATAAGGATGTATTCCGGACAAGTCGTTACTGAGAAAGTCAAATACCTGGGTCAACATTATGTATTCACGTTGGTAAAAGGTGAAGTACTGTTCCCGGGTTACCTTTGAATTGTAGCAACCAGCTCACCAAATTGAGGTCCAAAGTTACTTAGCAATTGCAATCTGCGACGGCCTCAGTATTCCGTAGAAAGTGCAATGATTGAGCGTTCAAGGGGTCTATACAAGTCGTCGGTCTGTCATTGTTCTTACAATACAACCTGTTCCTGCAATCTCTGTCAACTAAAGACATGGTTGCCAATTATGATTAGCTCAAAAACTAGAGTATTGAGTGTATGACCTACCTTCTCGTGCCATCCGAGCAACACACTGCCACTGATGTCTCCCCACCCTGGCATCGCCATTCCCTTGTATAAGTACTTCATAAGCGTATCTTGAGCATCTTGTGATAGTGACTTAACGACAACGGGTATATCGATGGACTTTGTTGTGTTTAAAATGGTGAGTAAGGTCTGTAGTGTAATATCCTGTTATATAAATTAGTCGCGAAGGCTAATCCGAAGGAGGCATTCAAATGCACCTTTGCCTGACCAACATTAGCACCATAGGGTGCGTTCTCAAGAATCGTCGAAAGGGCCCCCACAATATCGTTTCTGCAAAATGCAAAGGTGATTGGGATCAGAGTGCACCAAAAACAGATCTTAGCCCACCTCGCGAGTAAGGTGCGGACGGTGGCTTGTCGTTGCTTCGCCTCTTCTAGTGCTTGTGAAGGACCTCGTGGATCTGTATCATATATCTCGGACTCGTGGAGGACATCCTCATCGTACTGATCAATATCAATTTTGCGGAATGCTGCATCCATGACAATCGACAGGAAAGCGTGCCAAGTCAACGCGCAATGACGCTTGAACGTATTTCAAGCTCCGCTTGTCTCCATCCCAGATGAAGGATGTTATATTTAATGTTTACTACTGACGTCGCCAAGCTGGTTTCGACTTTCCTCCAGTCGGCAGATATCCATTGTATGGGAGATGTATCGTTAGACTTGATCAAATTTCAGGGTACAAATATTGAACGGATGGTCAACATGATTATAGTGGTTCGTATTCATGCAAGTACTTGGTACTTGCTATATCAACATACATTCTAATAGAAACGTCAAAGAAATCTGCCCAATCCTTCTACATAATTGCAATAAGGCGTAGGAATGAAGCAACACACGGTATCGATAAAGTAATGGTGTTGTTTGTTGCAGGTCGTTGACAAGTTTCCAAATTTGTGGTTCAATTTGTCCCTGTGGGTTCAAGTTGATTTCCCTCGTAATCTCCTACCTTTCTTTTTTGTCTACCTTACTCAAAAAGTTGAAGTACAATGGACTCCTCTGGAGGTGCCTCGGCACCCCCAAAGCTGGAGATCGACGAGAAGCCAGAAAAACGCGATACCAAACCAGTCGTCAAAACCCTCAACCGTGTTCCCCGTAAGCTCTCCCATCCCTCATTGTCAGAACTGGGACTGACAATATTTTCATCTTCATGGTGTAATTAGGAGCCTGTGTCAGTCCATCCGTACTCTTTACGCTGCGTAGCTCATCGCTCCCAACAGAATGCTTGTCGGAAACAGAAGATGAGATGCGAGGGTGCTGATAACCCACCTTGTAAACGGTGTCGGAATACCAACCTTGAGTGCCTGTTTGAGAAACCATCAAGAGAAGCTACTCTCACTGGGGAAGCTGGTCTTGAGTAAGTGGACAATGGAGACGCTGTCCAACATGCCCACATTACTAACCGTCTTCTTTACTCAAGGCGTATTCGGAGTTTGGAGGCTCATGTTGCTGATATCCGTCAAACTCAAACGACTATTTCAAACACCCTCACAGAATTAGTCGCTCATTTGCGTGGTGCAAGTTTCCTCGCTCGATCACCTTCCGCATACCCTCAACCTTTTCATCAACACTCGCCCAACATAAATTCACCATCGATGTCAACGCCAACTGTTACACATCAACATATCTCCGAAATGCACCCATCACCTCCAGGGGTTTCAGGTGCATTTTCGTCATCTCATCAGGTTTGTTTTGAATGAAAACAACACGGAAATGTGTAGTAACGCCTGATTTATTTAAACAGAGTTCTATGCCTCCTCCGGTTTCATCTACTACTGAATCAAGTTTTTCAATGATACCCCAATCATACGCGACTCATCAAGGACCCCATGGTTATAACCATGGCTCTGGGCAAGGACCAGTATTACCTCCGTTTTCCAGCATATCATCCATGGGACCTCCTACAGCACAAAGCAATGTTTCTTCCTTCCGATACCAAGCCCCGGAAAACCAACATCCACATCCCATGTCACGAAACCAAACATCCCAAACATCTGGGATGAAGAGGCACGCAACATCAAACGCAGCCAGCGCGAATTCGTCTGATATCGATGACGAAGACAACGGAGAACTACCTGCTTCCGGCCTTGTCGCACCTTGGGAAGTACTCAGAGGATTGGCTGATGTAGCTATTGAAAGAGCTGCTAGAGTAAGCACAAACAACAGCTAAATGCGATGCATTCTTTTCACGTCTCTCTGGACTAGGAAAACGGAGATAGCAGCGGACCACAAAGTCGCGCCCGCACACCATCTCCTGATAGACAAGGAAGGCCTTTCAAGCGCAGGAAAATCCGCCACAGGCATCGTAACTTGACTTTCCCCGATGGTAACCTCCATCATCATATGACCACATTTTTCTGTTATTCATAGCTGCTATTTGCAGTGGTGACGAAGAACATCATTTCAGAGGATGAAGCGCGGGAACTTTTCTCTATGTTCGTCCTTGATACTTGCTCCGAGCCGGCCCTCATTAGGCTTCACTCTACACAGCTTCTATCGCGGATGTTCAACTTTTTTGTAAAGTGTTTTTCTCCCCTTCTTACCACCTAGGTCGCCAACTAAAGATTGCAGACCCGTCTTTGACGGGGCTCATGATACCTTCGACGCCCTTCATGAACGTTCTCCTTTCGCTGTCGACTGCATCTGTATGGTTGCAGCTCGTGTTCGCGATGGCGGAGGTATTTACCCCGAGCTCATTGTTTACTTTGTTGATCCACTCGCAATAGGTACTCCAAGCGAGGTTCATACCAGAATACTAGAAGAAGTTCAAATGATCTCGTGCGCGACCCTCTTCGCACCCGTCGTGCGAAGCGAAGCGGTTCAAGCGATGAGTGCGTGGTTTGTCTCCATCTGTTTCAGTTTTGGCAAGATAATTTGACAGTCCTTGTTGCGGGCTGGTCCGACAACGGGTGGTTAAGCGGCGGGCATGCGGTACGCATGGCTATGGAGCTCTGTAAGCTTTCATCTGTACAAACAATTTCTTTTCTAAATTTCGTACAGCAATGCACAAAGCTTGGCCACGACTTCTTCGACGCATGAAAGCCCACAAAACCGACCCTGTCGAAGACAAAGAACTTGTTATCGCTGCTCGCGCGTGGTTTTGCTTATATCTTTTCGAACATCAGTTAGTGTGTCCTGGTTTGCAATGAACTCCTCATGAGCATCCCTGAATAGGCTTTCATATGGTACTGGACGGCCAGCTGTCTTAAAAGAAGATGAAACCATACAAGAATGTCGAATGCTCCTCCAACATCCATTGGCGATTGAGGATGACATGCGCCTTGTTTCTACTGTCGAACTTATGGCTATTCGGGAGAGGGTTCACAATGCCATGTCTCCTGTTGAAGGTCCAGTTAGAGAAGAAGACTTTGCACGCCTTCGGCAGGCGGATGGTGAATTTACTGATTGGTTCAAGGTCTGGGACCACGCGTTCTCCCAAAAGTACGAAGATGCAGGTCTGCAACGTGCTTGATATACAAGCGACTAGTCATTCACTTCCGATATAGATTTCTATCGGCAAAGTCTGCAAATTCAGCATTTACATGCTGAGCTCTTCCACAATGCCACTGCCTTAAGGGGCATCAATGGACCAGAGGATGCTCAGAACATGCCTCCCTCACAACGGCAACTTGCTATTCGCTCTATTCACATTGCCCATCAAGGTTTGGACATCACTGTAAACTCTCCCGCTTACCGGGAAGGCATGAAATATGGTGTGTAGTCTACCTATTTCCTTTAGAAGGCTTCCCATTTTGTTTCCCTAAGCGGTTCATTATACCCATGCAACAGCGACATTCGCTGCATCGTTTCTTCTGCGTTTGGCCCGACTATTGTATGTTTTTCGATCGTGACCCTCGGGATTGTCATGTTCAACTTGTGACTAGCCCGAACGACTGTAATGTGATTGAGATCAGATCACAAGTTGAACGCTTGGCTAATCTTATGTCACAAGGTGAGACAGCAAAAGTTTTTAAATGACATTCCTGATATCCAAGTGGTAGTCCCTGGCAAGCGTTATGCATTGACGCTTCAGCTAATGTTGACACGGTCAAAGAAACGAAAGCCTGGGTCGACATCCCGTTCGCCAAATCACGTACGTGAACCTCACCGGCCATTGCCACTGTCTTTAGATCATCCTGCTGGGCTTATGTCGGGCCCTGGTACAATTTCCCATCAAAGACATCAAGAAGCATTTGCCTCTCAATATGATCCCTCGCTTTCCGACCAATTACACAGTCAGCATGCAGGTGGCGGAAGTTTATCCCATCAGCATCATGTACCGCACCACCAGCAACAACAGATGCAACATCAACAACCTTATCTGCATAATATGCCGGAGGCAGAACACATCTGGCGAGGATTTGAAGCAACTGCAAACGAGCAGTTGCCTGTTTGGATATCGGATCAAAGTTTGGGTGTAAATTCTTTCACTCAAAACGGAATGGATGCGTTCTTGTTACCCAACGAATACATGCCACCTGTTCCTCAAATTTGGTAATATGCTTTCTGTACATGTATCTCATCAACGGACTGCCGCCCTTATGTAATGTTTGATTTTGTAGCAACTATATTCCAATGGTGATTGCTTTCTTACTGCAACAAACGTCATGCCCAGAAAAGATACAAAATGGTCGTCAGTAATGGATACTCTTCGTCCCCTTCGTAACATTGTCCATACAAAGAATACCGGAACTGCCATTGTCAACAACGTTGAAGGTCAATAGCACCGTTCGCTGAGACTATCTATTCTACTGCTTGACTGACGCCATACACAGACGTCACGACCAGACGAAAATTTATACTGAAACTTGCCAAGGCTTTGTTATCCTTCGGAGCACCCTCTCATCGCATTGAATCACAGCTTAAGGCAGCCTCTGATATTCTTGACACACAGGCCGGTTAGTATCCTCTCTGACCCTCAATGCTCTTTCTTTCATCTTATATTGCTCAAGAATTTGTCCACCTTCCAAACATGATCATCGTATCTATACGGAATGGGGATACCAGATCTAGCCGTACGCATTTTGTGCGCGCCACAGGTCGCATCGCCTTGAGTTCTCTTCACAAAGTCCACATGATCTATCGTGATGTGCTGCACGATAACATGGGTGCTGAGGCTGGGACTGAAGCACTTAGGAAGCTTTTGCAGTCTCCTCCTATCTATCCTCTTCTTGTTCGCTGTGGTCTTGCCTTTGTTTGTGCCGCCATCATATGTGTCTTGTCCTTTGGAGGGTCTGCGGTTGATTTATGGATCAGCGGAGCCTGCGCCTGTTGTTTACAGTATCTCGGACTGAATGCAGCCAACAAAAGCTCGATGTATGCGAATGTGTATGAGTGAGTTGTTTTGACGCCTAACGTTTGTTTGCTGCGGAGCTGAAATCAACGTCGTAGGATATCTGTATCTATTATCGTTGCATTTGTAGCCCGAGGTTTGAGTAGTATTCCCGGCCACCTGTTTTGTTACAGTGCAATATCCTCGGCTGGAGTAGTTTTGATTCTTCCTGGATTCACTGTGTGTGAGTAAATTCACCTTTAACGTTCTTGACTCTCACTCATCCTGATTGCTTCAAAAATCAGTAACGAGTGCCCTTGAACTCATGTCCAGGAACATTTTCTGTGGTTCTGTAAGAATTGTATACGCTATAATATATACTTTGTTCCTGGCGAGCTTCAACCTTGACATGTTTCGATCTGCTCACCTGCTCAATCATATTTACAGGGTTTTGGCCTTACCATAGGATCTGATCTGTATCTGGTTGTAGATCGGCGTGCACGTCGTGCGTACTATCGCGGCAATACTCCGACGGACATGGTTTATACACATGGAACTTTTACAATGGTCAATGGAACTACGCCTTTCCAGTACATATCTGGAGTCCTCGCTCAAGGAAATTCTAGCCAGATCCTGAGCCTCATTAAAGGTGACAACCTACATATATTTAGAAGAAAATATGTTCTAATTTCAAGGTTGTCCACGTGATCCTTCCGAGCCTTGGTTCAAGCAACCGCTACCGTGGTGGGCTATGTTCTTCCTTGTACCAATTTATTCGACATGTTCTTCTTTGTCCAATCTCCAAGCATGGAATAAATGGCAGCTTTTAGTAATGGTGTCATTTTCATGCTGTGCCTACGCCGCAAATCGAGCCACAAGCATTGCTCTTCCGGGAAGAATTGATCTCATATCAGCCACTGGCGCTTTCGTTATTGGAACACTTGGAAACCTTTACTCTCGACTAGTCCGTGGAACAGCTTTCACCTCGATGGTTACAGGCGTTCTGTTTCTGGTTCCTGTATGTAAAATAACATCTGGTGGCTGCTGCTTCCGTATAACACCCTGAATTCAGTCTGGAATAGCTCAAGGAGGTGGCCTCACACAGACATATCATAGCTCAGCTGAACAGTACTCTGGCGGTTTCTCGTTAGCTCTACGTATGATATCGGTTGCTGCAGGTGTTACCATAGGGTTGTTTGTGAGCCAGGTTATTGGTATGTTGACCGCTCCATTGTTTGTCAGATCTTGCTGACTCCTTGCCAGTTTATCTTTTCGGATCCAGGAAGAACGTTGCTCATTTCGCCTTTTAAATTGCGGTTACAATGTGCAGTGTATGTTTCTTTATCGAATTACATGCGACAATGATACTATACTGTGACCAAGGTGACGCACTAGAATGTATAGTAGTATTATAAAAATGTGTGATACCAGTGCCCTTCAACCAAACAACTGTTCTAACTCTTCAATCCTTCGCTGCATCAGCTCCGCCTTGCTGTAATTTTGACCGCCGAGGGTCAAATTAGCAAGCTCAGTTTTCTTTCTCTGCACTTCCAATAAACGCGCCTCTATGGAATTTTCGATGATCAATTTGACGGTTGTTACAGGTCTTGTCTGCCCAAGACGGTGCTGAAGATACTTGTCAGATGTTGAAATCAGATCAATATTAGATTAGTCCGCGCACGATACGATCCACTGCTTGATTCTCGACAGCAGGATTCCTAAATTGATATAAGCTAGCTTCAGGCGGTCTATCGTCTGCGTGTATGCATACCAGTAAGGATCCATTAGATACACTCGTTGTGCAGCGGTAAGGTTTAAACCGACACCTCCTGCCTTCAAACTAACTAGTAAAACTTCACACCGTGGATTATATTTCAATTCATCCATAGCCCGCGTTCGATCATCACGTTTCATTGTACCGTCTAATCGATCGTACTGAATACAGTGTTGCTCTAAAGCATCCTCGATCCTACCAAACGTTCAGTCAGACTAATCAGGGGTAAAACGAGACGCACTTGTCAAGCATAGTGGTCCATTGCGAGCTGGAAATTAATCTGAACGTGTCCTAATTGCGTACTCAAAGACGAGACGTACAACACAACAGTTTTCACCACTCCATCGTCCACTTGATTTCCTTTGGCATCGATCATTTGAACCTCAATAGAAGAAGGATCATAATTTGTCGAGTGCGGATTTGCCCGAGAAAAACTCATAAGATCAGCTATAAGTGCGTCTACCTTAGTAGATGATTGAAAAGCTTCTGTAGAAACTCCTTTTTGCCTCTTTTCGCGCTTTTTTAGCCTCTTTTTCGAAGACGGCGCATCTAACGACTCCGCCTTGATTTCGACCGCGTCTAATGAAGAGAGTCCAGTTTGGCAGGCCGAACAAGATCGTCGAGTGTCGGAAACCACATCTGGCCACCCAGGGCATATTGAATTGCGATAACATTCAAGACAGAAAAGGTGTTGACATCGCGTCAAGATGGGCCGCGGAGTGCTTGGACTACTGGCACGAGTCGATCCACGAGAGGCGGGACCCTTGCCTTTGCGGCCTCGCTTCGTGGCCGAGGGCCCATCGACCTCAAGACCGTCCCCTTGCGAATAAGCAGATATGCAAAGCTCTCCACCACACTCGACACACTGTGTCGTTGCGGATTCGCGCAAGATGGCGAAGATAGCTGCAGCGCGAGTTGCATTCAGTCCGTCCTTAGAAATCTCAGCGACGAGATCTTCGTATGATGCAGAATCATGGGAAGCAATTTGGTCAAGGCACTTGCCTTGGACGAGTTCAAAATGATCACAGATCTGACGGAGCCGCAAAATTTTCTGAAGAATGAAAACATAATTCTTCATCACCTCGTTTTTCGATGTCATTTCCGTGAATTCAGCTTTGGATTCATTGAAAAACTGATCGTAAATTTTCTGCTCCTCGGGACCAAATTTGAGAAAACGCAGCTCATCTCGCCTGGGAGGCAAAGCGAGAATTGCCTGACCGTCTTGATTCTTCGTCTCCTTAGTTCGACGAAGGGTAATGCATTTCATGATTGTTTGGAGACGTGCAATTCCTATCGTCTGCCCAAACTTCACGGGGCTACCTATGAACTCCGTCCAGATGTTCTTGTCATTAAATGGTTCCAGTCTAAGGAACTTGATAAGAGCAAACACATCGTCCAACTTGTTTTGTACCGGCGTTCCAGTCAGACATAGACGTCGGTCGGCCATGAGATCGCACGAAGCACGACTACCAACAGTACCGGTTTCTTTGATAGAGCTATATGATTGCACATTAATATAAGGACTCTGAGAGGAAAAGCAGCACTAACTGTGCTTCATCAAGGACGACACGAAACCAATGGATACTCTGAAGGGCACTAGTTGCTTCACAGTTCCCAGACCCAGTTATGACAGACTTCTTCCTCTTCAAGCCACTTTTTTTGGCTTTTGGAATCTTCGCGATTTGATTCCCATGCTCATCAAATTCAGCTCCGATCGTATCACTGCTGGCCCCCTCATCTTCGTCTTCATCCGCAATGACCATACACCTAATTTGCTTCGAAAATTCGGAAGCCAGGGTCGCAAACGTTGTAATAACGCAGTCAAAGTCAGCAAGAAATGTAGGGTCCGGCCTACGCGCATTTCCATGGTATATGTAGACCCGAAGTGGAGCACCCGAATGTGCTCCTAGCCGAGGTTTGGCCTCGGTATCATCATCAATAGACGGTAATGTAAGACTAAGCTGGGACATTGATTGGGATGGTGTGGAAGGTGCACAAGCACCCCCACTGCCTCCGAGGACTGTCACTTCGCCGTTCCAATGTTCTCTGAGCTGGTCTTCCCAATTTGAGACAGTCGAAAGAGGGCACACGATGAGAGTTGCACGACTTTTTGTTTTGATTCGTGAGGCGCGTGTATACTCTGCTTCGAGCTTGTCTTGCAACTTGGTATTTTTAGCCTTTTGTTTCTGTGAAACAACAGGGTCTAGGGCTGGCATACCCCAGACACTACCAACAAAATGACTTGGATCCACAAAGTCTGTGCTTCGAGGAGGAACAGGGAGTTCCAAAGGCGTCGTCGCGAAATTTCTCGCAGATTCAAGCGTAGCTGCGATGAGAGAAACACACGTAATCGTCTTCCCGAGACCCATCTAATAGTTTTCCGTGAGACGTAGATTTGAATATCGAAAAAAGCATGCACTTACATCGTCCGCAAGAATGGCGCCTTTACTTTCGCACGGTTTCTGTAGTACTTCTTTCTGTGTAACAACATTGAACCACAAGACTTGTCCCGAAAGTGGATTCGTGCGTGACTGCCAAAGAGAAGAGAAATTCCCGTCAGGACCCGGTTTCTCTCGCTCACGCTCCAGCAGAAATGTGAGAGCTTTCTTTTGATGAGGGTATAGCTTTGTAGCCACTTCTGGCGCTTTCAAAGCATAAGTAATTACTGGTTGTCATGGAAAATCGATCACTCACCTGGCTCGGTCTCTGTCAATTCATCTCCGTCTTTTAAGCTTCGAAAAACCTCGTCAACCTGACTCCTCTGCACTTCAATGCTCTTCCCTGCTGGGCTTTGGGCAGTCCAGCGAGAGTTAGTACTCGAGGACAAACCATACAGTCGATTTTGGGCCATAATTGCGCGGGTATGGCCTCCTGGTGGAGGATTGTGAGGATTATGATAATGAAAATTGACAAGCCTTTGGGTGTCATATGGAAATGTTGGATGATCGAGAAGAAGGGCGACCTGACGAAGATAATTTCCAACAACGGGTATATTTCCTTTCGGGGTGTAGACAAGCATTTGAAGAGGAAGTATAGGAAGCTTGAGGTGGGAAAATTAGATTAACAAGGTATTGTGTATAGCATAAATCCTACATTTACAGGTCCTTTGCGTACTTTGGCGTCGACGCGAATCAGACCCTTACCCAGCATGGGCCCAAGAGCTGATGCAACCTTTTGCTCAACGACTCCGAAGGCCTCACCAGGAATCTGTTCTCCATTCGGGCCCCGTGCTGGTGGTACTTTGATGTGAACTGTCACCGACGTACCAGATTTATTCGGATTATGTTCGTACTGTAGACGAACGAGAGCCCACTCCGACTCGTTTGAGGGGTCTTGTTGACGCAGATATGGTACTGGATAAAGTACCAGAGCAGTTGCGCTGAGCTGTCCGATACACACAGGTGTTTTGGGAGGTAAGTCGAGAGGTAAAGTAGGCGTCGGGGCCTGTTGCTGTTGCATGGATGGTGGAGAAGGTGAGCGCGTGAGATCTATGACTTGTGGATGAGAAGGTATGGGTATCGATGATGAGTGAGTGAGAAGTGGGGGCGACTGTAGGGAGTTAAGCGGAGGAGATTGCACCTGCGATTGACGAGAGAGAAAATTAGATGGGCCAGCAAAAGCAGGACGATATACAGGTTGAGAAATGTCTGAATTCACGAGAGAAATATCTGAGGCGGGCATTCCAAGGTTATGATTGAAGCTGGGCAATCGCGACAGAGAATTTGGATGTGTGTCATGTTGGTCCACAAAAAGGCTGGGATGACTTAAGTCATCTAATCGCGGGGTAGCCGAGTCCAAACGTATGCGTTTAGCAAAGTGCTCTGTCCGATAGTGATCATTGGAATTGTCCTCATCCTGGGTTAGGTCTATATGGCTCGGCTGAGTGAAAGGGGATGCAGTAAGCGTTGACTTTGACGGTGACAGCCCAAAGGCACTTTCAGTTGCCATGGAGAAGACAACGGCGGAAGACTACTGCTCGCTGCAGGTGATGGTAAAGGCGGCGAAGGACTTGTGTGTGCTACATTGTCAGTACTTTATTCCAATTGCCAATCGTCCTTTTTCACGTGATCATATCTGTCAGCAAGACGGATGACACAGACCGACGTTATCTATGAATGACATGAGCAGTGACTTAATCTAGGAGATGTCTATAAGTTAACAGCACAGAGTGAGAAAGTCCAAAATCAATTCGGTATATATATAAGGGGTGCATCTATTGAAGTACAACAGAATTTGCAGATGGACTAAGTCGACCCACAGAATAGACGACTACAAAGTCAGGATTTCTTTTTAATAGCTAGTTATTTAATCGTAGCCTTTCCCACTCCTCTGTTTTGTACGCTTGATCTTAAAATGACTTTTCTTCCCGACCCTAGAGGATACGCCTGTGATATTCCTCTTGTTCAACAAGCTCCCATCGTCTGCGACTGTATTTTGGTGTGGATACATCACAGGACGAGTAAATTCCTCCCCGTGATGCAGCGAAGATTGTATGAAGGGCCGCGACGAAAGTCTGGCATTGTTCTCAAAAAAGTCATAATCAAGAGCTTGAGACTTCGGTCCGTGACCCTGTGGTGTACCAGAGTCTTTTTCAGTAGCATTGGTAGGGACGAATGTATCTGCATCCTTGCCCACTCGTGTAACAGGTGCCCGTTTTTTACCTGCCATGCGGAGCAAAGCTTGTTCGTGTGTAGCCTGGTTGAAGGAGTCTTCTGGGATGCCTGGAGGAGAACGACAGTAAAGAAGCTTGCCGTTGACATAATCCTTCAATACGTAACGAGCAGCTCGCGCTTCGTCTGGATTTCCTTGCCCTGAGCGCGTGTATCCTCTGGCGACTTTGATAATTTTGTCATCAACACTTAACGAGAGGTTACTGGGACACTCACTCGCATATGCGATCAAGAGATTATCTGCTCGCACTTTTCCGTCCCCACCTTCTTCTACACCGAGAACTTTGATGGATAAACCATATGTGGCTTCCAGAACTCGTTTTGGAATTCGCTGGACAAGCAGAGTGGCGGGTCCTGTATATTCCCGAAGTTGATCTATTGGTAGCACACCATCGCACACTAATTCCGCCTTTGTCGTAGCAAATTGGGGAAATACAAGACCCGGACAGTCACAGAGGACAATGGATTCGGAAAGGTGTATCGTCTGGAAATGTTTTGTTTTCCCTGGCGTCGATGATACACTCACTCTCTTTTCCCCGAGGAGAGAATTTATTGTGCTTGACTTTCCCACATTCGGGTAACCGACAAGGCCAACAGTCAGCCTTGAAGGCGTCCTTCCGGGGGGATCGCCAAAAGCTAGAGGACCCTACACTTATTATAAGGAGATGGAAAGGAAAAACAGAGACTTGCCGGATAAATCTGGAGCCATCGACAAAAACCAGTCTTCCAGCTCAAGCACTGATAGAATTCTAACTCTGAGGTCATCACGTACTTCCCCATCTTCTGCTGAGAAGTAGGTTTCATCTTCGGAAGTTTCCTGAGAGCTATCCTCGCCTGAATCAGCTCTGGAAATCTCTACCGGATGATCATAGTCCAAGTTAACTTTCTGTTGATCATCATTATTTTTCGGAGCACTGGACCAATCCTGGGCTTCGGCAGACAGAACAGCGTCCCTTCTCTCCTGTTGTAGTGCTGTGGCATTAGCAGCAGAAAAAAATGCATATTGTATTCCCTGGGAGTCAAAGTAATCTGCCCACAGGCATCTTACAGGAAGTAAGTCAGTCAACTAAGACCATGAGATAGCTCCAATGCACGAACCGCTGCTGCACCGTGAGCAAATCTGATTTGTTTATGAGCAAAAGACTCTTTCTAATTCCTTTTCCTGTGCCTGATTCCCCCTCGGGCCCTTCGACATCGAGCACATAATCTTCAAGATCTTCACAACGGAAACGAAGCGGATTTCGAGCATCGACAATCTGGACTATCAAATGGGAGCGCTCTAATACGCGCCATAGTTGGCGCCAAACTTCCAGATTCCGTTCAAACGGTGTTAGGAGGAGGCCCTCTTCCTCCTGCAGCCTGATCATCCATAAAACAATGGGACGGATAACGTTATTGTAGACATACTGTGCCAAGCCTCTTCGCCAGTCAATAAAAGCAGCCCTTTCTTGCTTATCGAGCTCCTCAGCCGTCATTTTTTTCGTCCAAGCCGGCCGTCTCGGAACTCTTAGTCTTTCCTTATTCTCGAAATGCTTCTTTAGAGTATTTCTTTCTTCTTGTTCACTCAACAGATATGGATTTTGGCTGACATTGGCAGATTGTTGGATGACTTTAACGTTTCGACGCTCTTTGTGGAAGATTGAGCTTTAATGGTCTCCTAACAAGCATGTGCTGCTTACCAGCCGTGAACTCTGTTCCTGCGAGTTGCGCAGTGTTGAGGAACTCGTCAAGGTCACGCTCCTGAGTTACAGATCGAAGACGTTGTGAAGAATCCATATCGGACATGTACTACAGCATTCTCAGCAAGGCAGATTAGAAAATCACTTTTGCAGAACGTACAAATCCTGATTCCTGTTGTCTGCGAGCATCCTTGACTTTTCTGTTGATGATCGCACGTCCTAGGCCACTGGGGTTCGGATTTCTGGCTTTAGGTGCCTAAAAATTGATCAGTCAAGGGGAAAGCGTCTTCATGTAGTGCGATCACCATAGCAAACACCAGATTGTAGGTTGGAGCTTTTGTATGTGCAAGTTCTTGTGATCGGATCGCGAGTCGTAGTACTCGGATTACCAACTATGATTAATTGATTGCTTATCGACCGCCTTCCAGGATAAGTACCCATACTTACATCCACGCTTCTTTTCTTCCAACCATCATACAGCACAACGAGTTAGACACTGCAGTGAACTGCGCCGAACTCCAAGTGCTCAATTGCAATGGGCTGACTCCCTAAGACTTTTCATTTCTCTGTAAAAATGCCGATCTCCTCCCTCCTTTGTCAAGGGATAAGCCGTCATCGTATTTGAAATCATTGGAGTACAAACCAACATCAGTCAAAAAGCGCTTTTTAGCAAACGATCCAGAAGTGCGACATCGTGCAGTTCTGTCACTATTATAGTTACATTTTCTAACAGCAGGGACCTCAAAACGCGCCCTTACTGTTGAAATGGTCGTTGGCTGTATATATAGTTTGGCAACACATGTAGAAATATCACAGAAAGCCTCCAACCATGGAACGATAATAAATAAAGTCAATAAGAAAGATTCATTTGATCCAAAATGGTTATCAAGGTGTATTCGACGATTTTGTTCAAGGCACGGCGAACAGAAGATCAAAACCACTATCATACTTTAATTTCACGATATCAATGGAAATACGAGGATAGTCCTACTCTGATACACGAGAACTCCATATCCACGACAACTCAAGGTAGATTTGGCTTAACTTTATGATAATTCAATGGTTGGTCCAATTAAGGCCAATAAGGTAAGCTCACCGGCTTGTGTCCACAGGGGCTGGTCAGTTCCATCGGCATTCGGCGTCAAGGTCAACACGTATGTCGTGTCAAAGGAGCCAGCACTCCAGACAGTGAAACCGACAAGGTTGGCAGAGTTAGCTTTAACATAGGCAAGCTCTGCGTTGAGACTTAGGAAGTTGTCAGGGAGGAAATGAATGAATCTTGGGGATAAGACAGACTTTGTGTAACAGGATTGCGTGTTACCACCACCAGTCTCACTGAGAAGAGCCTGACGATTGCCATTGGCTTTGAGCCACGCGACAAGAGTGGTGAGTACATCGACGTTGGACTAGCACATAAGAATCATTGAGGATGAAAGGTCAAGGCTCTCACTGTGGTACAATCGGCATGAGTTCCACTATTGTCAGAATCAAGGTATTTGTGTACTAGGCATGCGCGAGTCAACCTTGAGTGATAATAGTCATCTTTGAATTCACCATCAAAAATGAGTTTGCTCGTTCCACCAACAGGGTCGGTTACTTGAGCTAGTGCTGGACCGGCTTCAGTAGGCAGCGCCTGTGCACCAGACCAGGAAGATCCTTAGAAAATGAAATGAATACAGGATACCTAGTTGCAATATGAACAAACCAGGAATCAGAATGTATTGAGATGTCGCTCCTGCTGCACGTATAGCATTCACTGCGGCTTGAACAGATGTTACCCAAGTAGATACACTCAGATCATGAGGTTCATTCATGACTCCAAACTATATCAGTGGCTTCAATGGGTATGAATCGATAAACATCGTTAAGCTCACGATGATCTTGGGGTTACTCTTATATTTTGCAGCCAGCTGCGACCAAAGGCTTGTAAACTGGGCATCCGTAGGCCCACCCTGGGAAATGATACCGCCATTCCAGCGCGCATAGTTGTGCTAAGCATCTCGAGTTAACACCAAGAACAAGACAAGGTATGAACTAACCAGATCCAAAATAACATATGGCTGAGTGGCGGAATTGAGAGCAGCTTGTACAGTAGCATCGTAGCGTGATAAGAAGGATGAGTTAACGGTACCACCGACAACAGGTGTCATCAGCTGCCATGCTAGAGTCCAACGATTTGAATTTCACAACAACAGATCCACTTAAACTGACCAAACGCTGTAATGGATAAAAGTGTTTAAAAACTGCTATTAAGTGTATTGGGCAACCAACGTACGAATGCGGAATATATTGACGCCCTGAGAGGCGAAATGGGCAAACTGCTCAACTGGAGGGTCAACGCCGACACCAGTAAATGACCCATCTGTGAGCTAGATAATTATTGAAGGTGAATGGAAAATCTAGCCCGAGTGAATGCACGAGAACAAGCCTACAACTGTAAAGTCATAGCCAGCCATATTGACACCACCAAGGAAGGGTATGTTACTGCTGGGTGTCGGTGAACTGGACGTTGCTACGGATGAAGTGGTAGAAGTGCCAGGATTGCTTGTTGTTGAGGCAGATCCTGGAAGACATTGGTAGTAATCTTGATTGAACTTGGTTGGGGGAATTCTAGTCACAGGAACCGAGGAGCGTACAATCGTTCAGTTCAGTGCAAACAGCTCCAGAAACACAAGTCGTCCCTCCGGCTAGAGGCCAAGCATCAGTCCAGAGACAAACGACGTAAGATTATTTCCTACTCCAGTTTATGCCTCCACCTATGATATTGTTACACAACTCAGGAGCATCGTCACAGTGAAAATCTTTACAAGACGTACATTGAGCGTAAAGCTAAGGTAGGGATTTCAGAAAGGACACTTGCACATTTTGGGAGGAATTACATACAGGCTGCTGGGCATTAGCCAAGGAGGCGATCGCAAGAAGAACGAAAGTTAAGGGGGTGAGCATTACTGCCTTCTAACTCATTCTTCTACGTGATTTCAAGGAGCACTTAAGGGCGGAGAATTCACGGAAACCCAACTCTTGCAAGTACATATGCCGACTCGTCCGAGAAATAAGCGCATGCCAAGGATCATGCGTTCTGATATTCGGTGACGTATGACCAATTTACAAATTTTGATAACTTTGGATTTTTTGCCGATGAACGATTCACTCGTCTCTCTATACAGGTCCTATCTTCGCCAAATCAGACGACTTCCTCAGCCTTATCTTCGGTTGGTATACCCTTAAACAATCCGTATCGTGTTTCACCTGGCTTTATAGACAATTCTTCCGCATCAAGGCCTCGGATGATGTTCGCGCCCTCACAGAGACATCACCCACAGGCATACAGCGCCGTAAGATTAAGCGTGTCGCTCAGGTCTGACGTTGAAAGACATGCGTATATTGGCAACCTGACTATTACCCATAGGATTTGCGCAAATTGGAAGCTGCTAACAACGGGAGCACCAAGGCTTTTGAGCACATACTTGACCTTGCGTACGGCCGAAAGGGAAAACTTAGATGGGAATTAATGCAAGTTCGTAAACACTTTTCGCCTTCTCAATGGGGGATCTTGATTTTTAAAAGCCAATTTTATCCGATCCCAAGGCCCAAATTCCACCGCGAATTATCCGTCACTCTGAAAAGTCACGGCCACCGATATATTCACCTGAATTGAAAGCCATGCTCCTGTCCAGTGATTCCCGCAGAACTAAACCATTGTCGGCAAAGTCCTTGGCCTTTCCACCGACACTTCCTCTTCGAGCCGATCCATCTTCCGAAGATGCGCGTTTATTGGGACCACTTAGCAAAAGACGCGAGGTAAATATCCGGTGGAGATACTTCACAACAGAGTGGAAAAAGGTTCTTCCACCTTTGCAAGTTGTGATTCAAGATTCCACCTCCGATGGCGAATGCGACAGAACTTCGAAGGAATCTGTGGCCAGAGCCGGTGTCAGGCCTTTGGAAATGCAAGGACAAGGGATTTATGAAGACGTGCTTGCAATCGCAGGTCCCTTGACTCTGCCACGTCCGCTAACTCGTAAAGAGCGTCTCAGTCGAGGAGCTGATGATAGCATACCAATTCAACCTCGGCATCCATCGAGGTGGTTGCGTAGACGCTACCGGGAACTATTGGGGCGACTTCCAATTCTCGCTTATACCCCGACCCGCGACAAGAACACACAATCACCTGGCAAGTATTCAGTGTCATTATCGTCAAATGCGCTTGCCCCTTCTCTCTGTCATGACCCTTCTCGGTATCCTGAAGTGGAAATGGTAGCAGATTTGGAATGGCTAGGACTTGCCAAAGAAAGAGATGCTGTCAATAGGAATTCTGAAAGCTAAAAGATGATTTTTTTAAAAAGATCGACTTTTATCCTAGGACCCGGGTCTCTAATTCTAACCGGTGGAGTTCTATCATGTACATACTGTAATCACGATCCCTAGCTTTTGCAGCGCCGGCTTCGCCGTCGGCTTGGTTGACACCACACTGAAGGTTTAACATAGCCTGATACTCATCAAAGGTAAACAGGGCTTTTTTGCGAACACCGTCCAGCATATCCTTTACATAGTCATGAGACATCACCATTGCTAGTAGTCGTGAATATTACCTGGGGCGATATGAAAAATAGTGAATAGTACTGCTTGGCCCGCTCGAACTCTGTGTTCTTCTCATTAATGGAAATAGTTTTGATACACTGCTGAAGAGCAAGCATATGCCGCAAGATCTTCCTAATGCCCATAGGTGTTGCACTGCGGATACTTTGGGCATTGGATATGACAAGGTCCTCCATCAGAAGCCCGAGCCCCACAAAAACAAACCTTTGGTTTGGTCAATGAGACTAATGTCAACTTTATGGATTGTACAACTCACTGTCTTTCCCGCTCTGGCAAGCATGCGGAAAGAAGATCATCACATTTCACAAGTTCAGTATTAAGGTCCACAATGTGAGGATCAGGCTCCGTCGTCTCACAATCAATGGAGTAATTTCCCTTCGTCCGTCCATTGAGTATGTAGAATGACATTAAAACAAACTCTATTATGTGCCTTACCTCACGCATGGAGGAGTCCAAGTAGTACCTGGTCCTGCACCGGACATCAATACGTATGGTGTCCAGTATTAGGCTGGAAAGCTGCTCGTATGTCGTAAGCAAGGCTTGGAAGCGGCTTGGAGTGAAATTTCAGCGGGCGGACAATCTGGTAGAAGGTAGAATACTAGTGCATACAGTGACATTTCTCGGGAGAGAGGAAGCTGAAGATGCTCTTGAACAGGGATAATGGGGATAGATGGTGTTGCCCCAGACAATGGATCAAGGTTTTGAGGACTTATAGGTGATAACAAATCGTCTGGTCTCGCCTTTAGGGCATTGAGTGCCGAAGTGAACCAAGACTGAGAGGAAATTCAGTCAAGGAATGCAATAGAAAAGGAGATTGAACCTCACAACACTGCGATATAGGGCTGCTAGTAATGCAAGGTTTCGGACTGAAGGAATGAGATCAGTATGTTTCATTGCTTGCTGACCGAGAAGCTGTATCTCGAGATCGGTTTCTCGACGACAGACTTGGAGCACTTTGACCTCATCCTCTTCCTAGATCAGGGGAAATCAAGGCCTTCGAAATACGAGAGATTCCAAGGCACACACATTAAGACTTAGCAATTCTGATAGACAAGTGCTAACTTCAGATTGTTGTGCCCACTGAGCGGCGAGAGCCAACTTGGGTTCAAGTTTGGCTTCCGGAATGTCCTTTAACGTAACGAGGTCTTGATATCTGTCACTACACCTTTGATAAAATTGAATGATGACTCCGAGAATCAGTCTGGAGTAGTTCTCTCGATGAAACGGACTAGTAGCAAGCATGGAACATAAAGAATTAATCAACGCCATGAGTTGCGTGCTAGCCTGTTATCAAATCAGAAGAAGATCAAAGAGGAAGCTAGAGTTTGTGCACCTTCACTAAAGGTTCTCGGCATAACAAACTCGCTGAGGTATCAGGTTGAAATGCATCCGGACCTTCATTGAAAAGAATGAGAAAGCGCATGGTCTCCAAGGAAAAAGAAGTACCGGTGACTGCTTGATGGAACAGTTCGGACACCTTCTCTTCCAACTGCGGCAGATACACTTTGAGGACGAATTCGTCCAGGACAGCACTTGAGGCTCGCTCGACTTCTACACCGAATGGCAGAATCCTCGATATTCGGGTGAGGAATGCTAAAGTCGGCTGGAAAAGGACGCTGACATGAAACACATCAGGACGAATAATAAGTCGGTGACGCTGGTCTCCCCCAAGCATACGATCATCGGTCCCAACGCTGGTCAGTGTTGTTTGGACAGCGTCGCCAGATCCAGGAACAAGCCCAGGCATCGTATCATTGAGTACACGAGTAAGATCATCCTCATGCGGTTTGAGAGTTTTTGCTGCGATTCTTGGGTTAGTGTCTGCGAAACGAAAGACTGCCTGGGAGGTGTCAGGATCAAGCCACAAATAACCACAATTGTTCAAGCCGCACTTTGCCCCGATCTCGGGTGAGTTTCCCGTCACGTAAAATTTCGTTTATTGAAGATATAGGATTTCGGCCAGAGACAGTACCCTGGTCTTCATCCGTTAGATATTCATATATGAGCGTCCGAACCTGAAGCACTCTTAACAGCGATATCAGCAGAGATATTGAGTCAAACCTCTGTTTGCACTGGAACCCATGCTTCAGCTATGGGAAATAGCGATCCAGGTTTTGCGCCGGATGAATCCTTGAAGTCCCGCCGCTGCAGAAATATCAGATATTGAGATTTTGTCAAGACCATAATCCTTACCGAGCTAATACGATTGGTAACCTCATAGACAATACGAAGACCTTGGGCGACTGCATCTAGCTTGGAGTACACAGTCCAAAAGAGATCTTTGAGAATTTCGTGCTCAACTCTTTTTGAAGAGGACTCTAGAGCAGCAAGTCTCAAGCATGACGCTCGCAAGAAAGTACCCTTAATCGGCACTGTCGAGCCTACGGCAGGACTCTCCGAAGTAAAGATGTAAGCACCTTTCGTTCTCCCAATATTCTCATCCAAGCCGAACACCGGGGCCCTGCGACCATATTCTGCCCGTTCTTCGACTTCATCCAGTGTGGTTTCCACAAGACTGAAGATTTCGCCGGGTAGTTTCTGAGTTATAGTATCCATTGCACTGCCTAACTTTCCAAGAACAGCAAGAGATTCGATAAGAGTTTCCATATATGCAAAAGAATCTGCTTCTGGGTTGTTTGCAGAAGCATTATACACTGATGCAAGGTTGGAACTCAAAGACTGGCTGTTCCCTACACTGAGGTCGCTGAGGTCGATGGGAGGTTCGTTTGGCTTGAGAGCAAGTTCATTCAAGAATCGATCTTGTTGGCTAGGGCGGAACGACGGTGAAGTTGGAGTAGATTCTTTGGCAATAGAAGGTTTGAAAGGGCCTTCTTCTTCGAGTTCAATCTTTGGCACTAAAAAAGACGAGGATGTAGATAAGCGAATGCTGTGAAAAATGTCCATGTTCACTCACAGGTTTGTTGACTAGGTGTATACGCGGCCCATCGCGTGTCACACCAGAACGATTTGAGATAGAGATGATTTTGCAATTCATCAACAAGAACATCGCGCAGTGCCTGAATCAAGATCAACCCTTGGAGAAAATTGGACATTTTTCATACGGACCGTCTCTTGACCGACTAAATAACTCCTCAGGTCAGATACGGCACCAATTTCGAACATGTCCGGTTTATTAATTGTCTTGAGACTTCGAACAAGCAAGACTGCAGCCTGAAGCAGCCGTTTCTCCGACATTAATGTTTCCAGAAGGTCTGGCACAGCCTTTAAATGTTCTCTGCATGAAGTACATATTACCACTTTATCAAAAAGAAACATCTAAAGACTTACATTTGATCAAGAAGACGCAACATCTCATCCAAGGTTTGACCTCTGGCCCAAAGCTGAACAAGGTCGGCCCTCTTATTTCCTAGAGCTTCTTTTGCCTCCAAAAGAGAAGTCCGTGCGCTATGTATATGTGCTTGCGTTTCATCAAGGTGACCAAGTAGGGTAGCTTGATGAGGAAGTGAGGCAGCGAATGCCTGGTAATGTTCTGGATAAAAGTTTATATACTGAATTCGCAAAGTACGATGAAACGTACTGTCCACAGAGCCTTTTAAAGCCTGTCCGAGCATGTCTTTCGTTCTTCGGAAAGAATCCATATCTTTTCCATGAGAGGAGTCTTCCAGCAATTGAAGAGCAAGGTCGACATTGTTGAACTATAGTTGCTCGCAAAAAGTCTCCAAAAGAAATGATGAAGAAAGCTACTTACATCTGGGTCAATAATAAATTCCCAACCGTCTTTAACCTGATCCAGAACAGCTTAAGATGCATGGTAAAAGATATTCAAAGACACGGACAGCGAGCAATGACGTACCGTCAATATCGCCGGCTCTGGTTTTTCCATTGGTTCGCCGTCCGGGAACTTTGTCACGAATACGTTGTTGCCTAGCTTTCTCTGCCTCTAGTGCATTCTGGCGTTCCGCCTGATATTCCACATCATCGGAGTCGTTCATCATTTCGCGTCTTCGAGAGCCTGCAGACTTGAATGCGGACAAAGCTGATACCAAAGACGTAGGGGTCGATAAATCTCCGTCATCGGCAATTGGACTTTGCAGAGGTTGAGGCCGCGGTTTCTCTTTGGCAATGGTACTTGTACTTATTGCACCAGGTCGGGTTCGAGAGGCAAGAGAGGCGTCAGAATGGGCTGGGCCGAGGGCGTCGCGATATAATCCCTGCTCTGAACTTTCATAGTCAGAGGGTCGGGATCGTAACTCGGATCGGTGTGGACGCGCTGGGCTATTTGACGAAGGGTTCGCAGGGGCCGGGCCGCTGCCAGGCGCTGTCGATCGTTCGGGCATAGGGCGGGATATTTGGAGGGGGCGGGTGCTCGTGGAGACGGGGGAGAAAGGCATTGGCGAAGAAATGTTGTTGCCATTGATGGAAGGGGAACGGCGACGGGTAGGAAATGGCGGCGCACGAGACATGGGCGTCGAAGAGCTTCAATTTACAAGCCATCAAAACGATGTCATGTCGTTACCACCCTTCCTTCAACCGTACCACCCACCAAACCTATCTACTACACGTTATCTCAACGCTGTTTTCTCTCATAAATATCCCCTTGGCTCTTCCCATGCACTTTGGTGGCCTTCAAAACATCATCTCCCGACCACTGTCATCCTATTCTTGCCTGGTAAGCTTCACCCCGCGACAGGTCCATGTTCGCTCATCCTTCACAGGGAATCCTGGTCTTTTGAACTTCTACGTTCCATTCCTGGAATCTCTCTACGCAAAGGACACAACGTCTAGCCTCGCAATCTTTGCTTGCTCCCACATCGGCCACACACCTGGAATCGAGGCCGAGAATACATTACCGACCTTCCGATACAGTCTTCCAGCTTAAATAGAAGGCTCGATCGAGGCCTTTGACGCTATTCAATCCAATTTCGGAGCAGGTACCAAAATAGTGCTTGTAGGGCACAGCGTTGGGAGCTGGCTTTCACTCCAAGTACTCAAAGCCAGGCCATCCGCTGTTTCGGGGGCCTTTCTGCTCTTCCCCACGATTTCACATATCGCTGATACCCCAAATGGACGGATGCTTTCTGTGCGTCTACAATCCTCGATTGATGATATATTTCTTACGCTAACACCAGTGGATTCTCCCGGTCCCGATGAGAAACTTCGTTTCCTGGCTTTCTTACCTCACTCGCATTCTCCCTCTGACTGTCTTGGCCCTTTTGTTCCCTTCATGGCCTTTATCCCAAGTGTTGGTACTGCGAACGTTCTTGTACTCTCCTTCTAGTATCCTTGCCACGTTACATATGGCTGATGACGAAATGCATTCCATTCGAGGTCTTGATGTACCTTTGCTTGCAGCCCACAGGGATAGACTATGGTTTTACTTTGCCAAACAAGATGATTGGGTGGGGAAACAAATCAATCACGTACTTGACGCTTTCAAACCAGAATTGGAGAAGTTAAGAATTATTCACGGACAGGAAGGCATACCTCATGCATTCTGTATTAGTATGGTTTCAAGCTCTTCATCACTGGCAAATAATTGATTACCTATACTCAGATCATGGTGCACAGGTGGCAAGTCAATGTTACCAGTGGTTGAATAATTTGAAGGGTGGTGGGTTTAGCTAGTGATTTATGTAAATACGCGGAGTCAGGAGATCATTGATTATGTAATAAAATTAATCTCTCAACTACCGTTTGACGCGTTGTTTGGACATTGACCATGGATGCTGGGGAATCCTCTGACCCAGCTTTGCTTTTTACCTCTGAAAAGTCTTCTGCATCGTCTCATGATACTGAGATATTTCCACAGCCCTCGACGACGTCTCCGACCGTATCTCCACAACACCCTTTCTTTATCTGTCCCCCACACATTGATGATGAGCAGAAGAAGCTTTACAAACCAGTTGGAGCATCTTCAATTGTAAATGACTCAGAGATACTCCTCGATGAAGTCATTGGAAGATACCGCGAACACAACGTGTCATATTACTATGCGCGATACCAAGGAGGATTAGCTCACAAGGTATTGTGAATTAACGCGAAATTGGGTCTATTTAACGCGTTTTTGCATCAGTTTCCCTCAACGACTTTCCTTCAGAGATTCAAACACCTCGTCGATGAATACGGTGCGTGATGCTTTTCTATATTACATTCGTCCACTTTTCTCAGGACTCCATTAGATCGTAAAGACGATGCCGGGGAATTAGAACCTTTTGATCCCTCAGCACGTTACATTCACCCATCCTCTCGTGTAAAACTCACCGTTAGCATCAACAATCGACATGGTACCGTGAATGTTCTGTCCCCTCGCAGGACTAGACAAGTCTCCGAGTCAGAGACTGTCCCAGACTCTGAGGAAGACAATGATACGGATTTTGATAACCAAAGTGAAGATGAAGATGACGAAAGCGATTTTGAACAGGAGGAACACTCACCTCTACGGCGAACAACAGGACGTTTATCTGTTAAAGGGAAAAAAGCCCTTCCTTTCAGTCCCAAGAAGACCCGGTCTGCTCGAGTGTTCGCTATAGACTCGGACCTCGAGACGGGTTCTAGCGAGAAAAACGTTATTGTCATCCATACCAGACAGTCCACGAGGAATACAAGGCATAATCGAAAGGAATCGACAGACCTCGACTCTGATGCTGATACCGATGGGGCTGACCTCAGTTACGGTGAAGATTCATATACCTCACGAAAGGATTACAACAAAATCAAGTCAAAGAAACATATCCGGAAGAGGGAATCGCGCCCTGCATATGGCCATTTCCGTTCTGTTCAAGACCTCGATTATGATTCGCATTCCGATGAAGAGAGCGCCATAATGTGGAAGCATCGTGACATATGCGAGAAATGTCATCAACCTCCCGCTCACGAACTTCTTCAACGACTTTCAAAGAAAGGCAGAAGGATATCGAGGAAGAAGAAGACCGAGGACGAGTTTGAGGAGTTTGGTGACGAGAGAGAAAGGTTAGAAATAGAAAGCCTTGGCGGATGGGTGCGCTGGTAAGTCTTTGCAGATTCCGAATACGTGTTCAAGTTGACCTTCTCTACAGTCTTAAATGCCCAGTCGTTGCGCATTGGAAATGCATGGCAAGTACTCAAAGAGACGAAATACTCAAGGCCGCTCGCGACAGAGACCAGGTTGCATGGGATCAAAATCAAAACGGGGACTTATCGTCAGAGCCTGGACTACCGAAACGCTCTGGTTTAGATTTCAACCAAACCACTGAATTCATTTGCGGTAAGGCCTTTGTTTGAGGAACTGCTTCAGGTTTACAGTAATTTACAGGTGCTTGTATGAAGGGTGGATTATGTATGTTCTGCATGGAAGTCGCTCTCGAAGCTGATACAGTCCAGAGCGAGAGGACATCCTCTGCAAAACAACACAATGAGTCAACGGAGGATCATAAGGAAAACTCGGCATCGCCGCAGCCGTCTACAAGCCAAGATACAACCGATGCGCGTTTGTCGGCAAAGAAACGCCTCTTTCGATGCCTGACTTGCAGACGGCTTGCTCATTATGAGCACTTACCCCCGCCTTCCGATCATCATTCTGTAGAGACTCTTGCAGAGATCGCACAGCATTATACACAAACTTGGCTTTGTGCTGATTGTGCTTCATACACGTTTGGCGTTGATAAGATTATTGCCTGGCGTCCGTACCCTTCGACCGCTGTTGAGCGTGACGAGCCCCCGAACTATAAAAGTTCTTTACCCCGGGAATATCTTGTCAAATGGATAGACAGGAGTTTCCGGCGTGTGCAATGGGTCCCGCACATGTGGCTCCTCTCCACACATCCTGCCAAATTAAAAAATTTCCTGACGGGAGGTTCTAAAGTAGAATTGATGAAGATGTTGGACCTTGCTCAATCAGACAAAGACGAACATAGTTCCTCAGAATTCAACCAAACACCGCGGAAGTCCTCTGCTAATGTGCAACATAACTCTTCGCTGTTGTCTCAGGACCCCATTGTCGACGCAGAGCGCCGAATTCCCCTTGCATGGAAAACCATCGATCGTATTCTTGATGTTCTTCTTTGGCGTTCCCAGCACCATCGCTCAAAGCAGAAACAACAGCAAAAGGGCAAAAGAAACCAACCTGGCATTATTATTGTTGATAGCACAGATGACTCGGAGGATGGCCTGGATGAAACTATACGACAGGAGCGTGAAGTTGCTTTCGACCGAGGCGAACAACCAAGTGACGATCTAGTAGAAACTATTTCAGACTGGGAAACACGGACAGGCCGCACATTTGGTGAGAAAAATATAGAACAAGTCGCCTGGGCATTCATCAAATGGGAAGACCTTGGCTACGAAGAAGGTGTGGCTGAACCTTTTCGCAACAAAACTTAAACTAAAATGTCTATCTTAGCAAGCTGGGATTCGCCCCCTCGCCCAAATGATCCAACCTATCCAGCGTTTGAGTCTGCGTTGCGACGCTATGTGTATTCTCGAACTGTCGTTGTTCCGAGGCATTCGCCATCTTATTGCGAAAAGTTTGATAAAAGAGCAAAAGATCAGTACCGCACCCGACATGCTTTGAAGGATGCTGCTGCTCTTGACATTGGTCAGGATAAGCGGTTACAACTGATGTCATTCCAAGTGAGTAATGGCAACGTTTTTGAATTAAGTAGGATTAAAGAAAATCAGGTTGATGGTTTTAATTGGTTGTGCAACAATTGGTGGAATCTCCAGCCTTGTATCCTCGCAGATGAAATGGGACTGGTATGTGAATTTGCGCGTAAAAGAGATAGAACGTATGGGAATTTGACTTGCCCATAGGGCAAGACTGTACAAGTTGCAACTTTCCTTGGTAATATTGCTGCAAAGTTCAAAGCTTTTCCGGCTCTTGTCGTGGTTCCGAATTCGACAATCACAAACTGGGTGAGAGAGTTTGAGCGTTGGGCGCCGAATCTCAGAGTCGTACCGTTTTACGGTGATGCAAAAGCGAGGGAAATCATCAAGAAATATGAACTTTACCACGAGATCAAACGTACGAATGAGACTGAGGCAAAGTTCCATGTTCTCGTCACTACATACGAAGCTTTGTTGAACCTAAAGGATTTCACGCCCGTCTTCAAGAAGCAAAGTCGATGGGAGGTTAGTAATTTATAAACATTACAATGGCAATCTTACATTTTTGGTCTAGGTTTTGATTGTTGATGAAGGTCAAAGACGTGAGTTTACCTTCTGCAGGTAGGGCGGCAACTGTCTGACTTGCCTCTCCTTCAGTCAAGAATGACAGCAGTCTTCTCTTCCGGCGGTTAAACGAACTGAAGAGCATCCAACGAGTGATTATGACTGGAGTGCGTAACGAGAGACTTTTCATGTTGTTTGACTCAAGCTTCCATAGACTCCTCTAAATAACAACATACGAGAGTTGTTCAACCTCATGAACTTTCTCGATCCGAAAGAATGGGGCGACCTCGAAAGCCTTGAGAGAGAACACGAAGAACTTACTGAAGAGCTCATCAAGCAATTGCATAACAGACTCCGACCATATTTCCTTCGCCGACTAAAAAGCGAAGTCTTACAACTTCCTCCAAAAGTATTTCTACTCAATTTACTGCTAAACATCTGCACTTACTCGATTTAAGAATGAAGTCATCGTTCCAGTTTCTATGGCCCCTCTGCAAAAGGAGGTCTATCGATCTATCCTGAGTGAGTTTTCATGTCTTGTTAACTCTTAAATCGCTCACTCCAACCTGTAGGTAGAAATCTTGAGATTTTAAACGGGTTGACTCGTACCAACTCGACTAGTGCACCCTCTAAAGCACGCATCAACAACGTTCTTATGCAATTGAGGAAGTAAGTCACTATCCGTCCCTGTTCTTTGGTCCACTCGTTAAGGTATATATCCTAGATGTTTACAACATCCATATCTATACGCAGAGGATATTGAGCCTCGTGGTTTGCCCCCTCAGGAGAGCCACGAAAAATTGATAGATGCCAGCGGGAAGCTGCGTTTCTTGAAGATGATGCTTCCGAAACTTCAAGAACGTGGGCACCGCATACTCCTCTTTAGTCAGGTGAGAACGGAGTTTTCCAAGGTATCGTATTATACTTAACCACCTTTGCGAAGTTCGTCATCGCTTTGGATGTTATTGAAGACTTTCTCAATGGCGAGGGTCACAAGTATCTTCGTTTGGTATGTCCAACAAATTGGTTCTTCGATATATACATCAACTATTCTCCGGCTAGGATGGTAGTACAAAAAATCAAGATCGTCAAAAAGGAATGGACGAATTCAATAAACCTGGTTCAGACGTCTTCATCTATCTCCTAACGACGCGTGCTGGTGTATGATATTTTCCTTCTCTGTTTCAATTTGTTAGCCCTTATTATTATCCTTCAGGGAGTTGGCATCAACCTATTTGTGAGTCGTTCTGAGGCGAATGTAGTCCAACAGTGTCTGACTGACTCAAAAAAATGATAACACAGAGTGCAGACACAGTAATCATCTTTGATCCTGATTTCAACCCTCATCAGGTATGTCCAGTCTTCTTTCACTCTTCCAATAATATCATTGACAGTACGTTCCTCCGTGTCCAAGGATCTACAAGTAAGTCACTTCAACCTTGTTACATTCTAAGCAATTGAAGCTTTTAGGCTATTTCGAGAGCATACAGATATGGCCAACAAAAAACCTGTCTTGTCTTCAAATTTATGGTCAAAGATTCTGCGGAAGGTCAGTCTTGGCTATTTTCCATACCATACGCTTACTTAAGAGATATTTAGAGCGGATAATGCAAGTTGGAAAAAAGAAGTTGGTCTTGGACCATCTTATTGTCCAAAAGATGGATGAAGAGGATTCCGCAGGAGAGGATGTCCAATCTATCCTCACCTACGGAGCGCAAACCCTGTTTGATGCAGAAGGAAGCTCGCGAGATATTGTTTGTGAGTTCTTATCGTCCTCATTGTCTTGTAATGAATTCCATCTCTTCGCCAAGATTCTGAGCAGGATATCGAAAAGCTCGTTGAAAAGACCGAGCAAGAAGGGGAAGAACAACAACCTGTCAAGGAGGGCATGTCATTCAGCTTTGCGAAAGTTTGGGCTGCAGATAAGGACTCTTTGGAAGAAGTAGAAGATATCGATCAGGGTGATTCGTGGGCACAAACTCTTCAGAAAATAACAGAGGAACGCGACAAGGTGCGGATGCAGGAGGTCGTACTCTCTGGACGCGGTGTTAAGCGGCGTGCTGCTGCCATATCAAAGGTGATTAATTTCATCTGAATCTCGCTCTCAAACTTTTTTTAACCAGAGTCCGACAAATGCATTTAGCCTAATGCTTACCGAGATGAACCTGTGAAAGACGCGCCCTCTTCACCGATATCGGTCAAGTCTGTCAATTCTGAAGGTTCTGGGTATGTTGTGTCTGAGATAGATTCGGATGATGACGGAGACGGCGAAGATGAGGCATTTGAGCCTTCACTGCCTCACACAAGGAAGTCATTGCCGACAGAGAATTTGCCTCTTGCACCTATCCAGAGTTCTGAGCTTCACATTGTTCAGCTTTGTGGTCTCTGCGGAAGAGTGCATGGTGATGGACCTGGAAATTGTATTATGACAGAAAAGTCTGAAAATCTGGCCGAATTCCGCGAAATGCTCATGTTACATGCGGAAGATGAGCCGTGGGAGCGCAGGGTATGTTTGTCGTACTTACCCCTTTTTCTTGTTGACTTTAAAATTATTCAAGAAAGCGGCTATTGATGCTATCGATCATACTCTGTATCAACGTGGGCACACTAATCTGATTGTTGGGCAGCCTCTACGCCCTCTGCGTAAGGTTGAGAGTTCTGCTCGAGAATCACTTCCAGCAAACGCAGTTCCCGGTGCAGGCGTATTTGCCGTTCAGCAACATACCCTCCAATCAAGTGCACCGTCTGATTCACCAGTTCAATCCCGAACCCATGATTCTTCATCTACAACCAGACCTATTGTATCCATAGCAGGTACATCAAAACGTCCCGCATCCCCCACCACCGTAGAACAAGGAAAAGCGAAGAAGACAAAAACGACCTCTGCTCCATCATTGCCTTGCGCTGTTTGTGGACAGGCGCCTCACCATCTGATTAAGAATTGTCCCCTTGTGCTCAGTGGGCCACAAAGGTATGACATTCCTTACGAGGTCCAGGGGAACGAGAGGCACTCAATGCGTTGTTATGCAGTATCGCCAAGCAGATCGTACGATTCGAGAGAAATCTTGATGTTAACTCCGTTTCCATCGTGCGAGTTCTCCGTAAAATCTTGTCAAAGGAGAAGAGCAAGGAAAAAGCTGGGGATGACGCGACTGTTCCGATCCATCTCGATCTATGTGATTAGACTTTATTACAGCACAGTCATTATAATAACCTTAAATACAGAATGAGGAATAGATATTTTTTGCGGTGACTAGATACATACACAATATGAATATTTGAATGCTAAAGTGACCATTATCACGGCTTTATTTGGGCATAATCGTATGACCATGTGATATAAACAGTAACACAAGCCAATGGCAGAACATGAATTTTACCAATTCTGCCGTCCCTTCTTCGACTCAGCTGAAGCGTAATCGGCCACCAGTAGAGCACTTCAAACAGGGACCACCATTGCCCAAAGTCTCAAGTGACATCGTCCTTCAGGTCTTTACTCACATTTCTTTACGGAGAACCGGTGGATCCGCTGAAGATGACAATGAGCGGCTCATTCATTTGGGACAGTTGGTGCTTGATGCTGCAGTGACCAACATCCTCTTCAACAAGCGGCCCATCCTTACTACACAGGAAATAGTAGTAAGCATCTAGAATGCTTCGTTCTTCCCAGCTGACCTTCACGATACGCAGTCGGAACGGGAAGCAGCGCTCTCTGATATTCACCTGGACAAGTGGGTAACGATGTATAACCTGCGGCAGAAGCTTCGTTGTCATCCCGATGTCCTTTGCTCCCTGAGCAATCCTAAGGTCAATCTCACTTTCATGTAATCATGCAATTGCCATAAATCTCTTGTAGGAGACGCGCTCCATCTTCTACGCTTATGTAGGTGGTATATATGCAGAGAATGGGATGGAGACGGTGCAAGAATGGATTAGCCATCTCTTAATTGGGCCAGATGGCCCGCCCTTAGGCTCGCGATCGGTAGGACAAGAACGCCGACAGCCCATCGAGCCGCCTTCAAAGAAGGTGAAGAGCGAACAACCCCCTCCTTACCTCTCGACGCCGACATTTTTCGCATCTCAGCCTCCTCCATCACCGTCGACGGATAGGCAGAGGCATCTGCCGCCCCATATGCATCCACTCCAACAACCTTTGGGGCATGTGCCGCCACCGATGCCTCTGCCGAATCCCTTGGCCCCTGCGCAACCTCATCTTCCTTTCCTGCCACTATTTAATCAAACCGCATCTCAGCGACGTGTAGTAGTGGACTATCCAGCTGAGTTTGACGGACCACCCCATGCAGGTCGGTGGACCGTTCGATGTATAGGTGTGTTGAGTGTTTTCCTTTCTTGTGTGATTTCGGTGCGATGTTTGGGTTGTTGTCTTACAGTAAATGGCATTCAGAAGGGAATTGGCACAGGACCTAGCAAACAAATAGCGAAAGAAGAGGCAGCTAGACAAGCATACTATGCAATGGGATGGACTTGAGTTTTGTCTTTACTTATTTCTTCTAATATGTTCCAAAGACACCAATAATATAATGTGCTTACAATCAAAGCTGTCCGAACTTAAAACGAGGGTGTGACAATTTGTGACGTTTCCAGGCATTGATTAGATGTCATGTGATCAATTCCGTTGCCAAACCGTCATATGAGCACATACATCCACCCAATGTCACATTCAAAAATTACGACTTTTGGCTCTTCCCTCAACGCTATTGCGGTAAAAACCTCGAATATTTGTGCCAAGCTCGTTACCGTCCGCGGTGAACGTAAAGAGGGTACTTTTCACTGTCCTATGTCCTGATTTGCCCACTTCTTGACGCATAGCGGTGGTCTTGACCTTGGAAAACCCGGCAATCATTGGCCGCGATCCCATTGCCTGGTACTACTTGTACCACTTTAGAAAGTATCAATACTCAGCCTCCATCAGCTCATATGTTGTCACTGATAATGCGGTATCGAGTGTGCACTGCAAGCTCTATGCGTAATGATTGGTCGAGCACAGTTCTTCACGTACTGATTTAGACCGGCTATCTCATCAGCGTTCGTTCCCCAAATGGCGGAGTAATAGTCTCTTGCCAGGTACGCATATAATCCGTTTTTTTTCCTTGTCACACTATAGTTGTATCCAGGATCTATCCAGGAATGGGTTGTATCTCAACGGACAACACATCAGAAAGGCATCTATCATCATTATGAACGGCGATGTCCTTCGACTTCCCAACTCTCTCGGTTAGTTCAAAGCTCGTCTCGCCGCTTTTTTTCTCGCGAACCCCCTTTTCATTAAGAGTTTACTTGTATACATCTTTGGAAGGAATCCCATAGCAAGATGACTATTTTTGATCCCACTCCGCCGGCTCAACCTACTCATAAGGTCAGATTATTGTCGTACTTGATCTCACGGGCCGCTCCACTTTCAATAGAGGATTGGCAATTACATCGTCACTTCCCAGTGCTTGGGAAGTGGATCGTTCGCCACTGTGCATCTCGCTCTTGACCCTTCAAAACGCCGCCAAGTCGCTTGTAAGAGCATTAGAACGAAGAGAGAACATGACGTTGGTCAGGTTATGAAAGAAGTTCGCATATTGATGACTATTCGCCATGTGACTGCCCCATAGACACACTGCTTTTCTCACTGACATTGTGATAGCCCAACATTAACGAGATTTACGACACTGAGGTCAACAAGAACTTTATGTATGTTTTCAATTCTCGGTTTTCAATTGTTGCTCATTTCGTTGTATCTAGTCATATTTTTCTTCAGTTGTGCACAGGCGGCGACCTCTTCACTTATATCACTAACCATCCTAGCAGTAGATACTGCCTTTGTGAAGCTGAAGCAAAGTATGTCATGTTTCAGCTGCTTCAAGGCCTGGATTATCTTCACAACAATATGATTTCCCATCGAGGTACGTAGGCCTGCCTGTTTCTTCTCAATCACCTCATTATTTGATGTTTCAGATTTGAAGGTGAACGATAGTTCTATCTTTCGCGTTTTTCTAGCATTAATCCTGCAAAGCCGGAAAATATTTTGTTACACTGCCCTGGCCCATATCCTCGGATCGTAATTGCAGACTTTGGGCTTGCTCGCCCTAACGCACACCAAGAGACTCTGAACGTCTGTGGGACTGTTTCTTATCTGCCACCAGAAGGCGTACTTGCCTTGGATGTCAAACATTTGGGCTATGTTGGGTATATCATCTTGTTTTTTTTAAAGGATACTGTCAACGTAAACCAGGATGCCTGCGGACTGTTGGAGCGCAGGAGTTATCCTCTTTATCATGCTTTCGTATGTTCAAAAGAGCTATTGTCTATCCCTTGCGGAACTTACTGTTCACCATGATTGAACTCGCGTAGCGGGTCACACCCTTTTGACTATGGACCCACGTGTGGCTCGGACTGGATTAGCCACATTGAGGAATCTCGAGGCGCGGACGGCACACAACCATCGCAACGCTATCTCAACACTGAAGCGCGTCTCAAAGCTCGTATTATTGATGGGAGGGTTGACTTCCAGCCCGTATGGAAACATATGCAAGATGGTTGGCAATGTATTGTCAAGACGCCAGAACTTGCTGACCTGGTTATACGCACATCAGCTCGGGAACTTGTTGAAAAACTTTTGATCTACGAGTATCAACTTCGTGCAACTGTTCGTTCTGCCCTTAAAAGCTCGTGGATAGTGAGTGAATTGGAAGAACTTGAAACGTTGTATGAACGCAGGATAAGATCGAAACTGGAAAATGCTTAATTGTGCGCTTTACCTCTTGTCATGTGTAGATATGCCTGCGAGCGACAACTCTTGTTCTTCTTGTACAACGATACTTATAATTCAAGTAAATCAGTATTGATAAACCCTCGCTCAAGCCTTCAGGAAGTTTGCGTGGACTGTGAAATGTGATGAATTCGTGTTGAGTCGTGCTGAACAGGATACTCACAGTGAACGTGATCGGATGCAAACGTAGAGATCTACGGGGGATAGTAAAATCACGGAAAGAAAGTGGTTGAAAGGAACGTACGAAGTAGTAGCTGTGATCGTATCCTTCGTGGCTCCTGACCCGTACCTGAACTTCATCATAACCAGCTTCACGTGCTGCTTTGAGGAAATTCTCGGGAAGAAGTTGTCCTTTATCGTAGAATTCGTCGCTTTTCCCCTGTCGGTAGGGGGCATTAAAATGGATAGACTGAGAGTCGAACAATGTTCATACATAGTCAATCAATATATGAACGGGATCCTTCGATTTTGTAATAAGCTCAGTTGCGTCATACTGATTCATTGCTTCTTCACATCCGCCTTGCAAATAACCATTGAATGCCTTTTGCCCCCAAGGACATTTCGTGGGATTGGCGATGGGAGCGAAAGCAGAGGCGGAACGGTATTGCTTGGTCTTTGAGGCTAGGTATAAGGTAAGAGCTCCATGGCCTCCCATGCTATGCCCAAAGATAGACTGGCGCTTGAAGTCCTGATCAAACACACTAGGGGTGAGTGATACCTGCTGTGCTATAGTGTACAGCTTACTCACGATGGGAACACCAGCGGCCTCGAGGACTTGAGGCAGCTCCATAGTGATGTGTGTCAACATGTTGTAGTGCGTAGCGAATTTGGGGTTCGTGGCGTTGAGGTAGAACCCTGCTCCGACACCAAAGTCCCAGCTGTCGGTTTCACCTTCGACACAGGCGCCGCGTGGGGATGTGTCGGGGAAGAGGATGGCGATCCCTTGGATGGATGCGACGCCCAGGAAGCAGCCTTTCTGCGCTCTGGGAATCAGTATTAGCTTGGGTCATGGCATTTGGCAGTGAAACATCGAGCGGTCGTACCCGTTGTCTTCTGTGCAGGTTAACCCGGCGAGATAGACCAGGACGGGAACTTTGCCGTGCGCTGCGTTGGGCGGGAGGAATAGGTTGAATTTGGCGTCGAGACCTCCTAAAGCGGCCGACTGCCCGTAAGAAGTAGATGGTAAGGTTGATATCAAAGTTTAGAAAGATTGGAATTTGGTAATTGGCGTTGTCGTCCTCTTACCTTGAATTTGTATTTGATCAGCTCTCCTTCGAATGCCTTGTTGGAAGAAATCTTGTGTAGAGCAGCCTCGGCCATTGGAGTGTTGGTGTGTGAGAGAGAAAGGGACTAGTAACCATTGTACAATCGGTCTTGTCATCACGTGGGATAATTTCTCATACATGAATAGCGATATACTCTCACTGCATGCGACTTTTTCACTAACGTGAACAGTATAGATCTATCCTTGTCTGAGATGTCCATGTCGACCCCTATCTCAAGCTAGAATCGAGATCAAAGCTCATCTGTTCATCACTTGATCTTATCTACTGGCAGAATCTTATCACTTGCTCTTGGACCAATCACCATTGATGGATACCGAGGGAGACGAAGTGAACCATGTTACAGTTGTAATTCACTCGGTTGTTGTCGTGCTATTGATTATACTGATACGACGATACCTTGGCCAACACAATGTGAGTGTCATGGTTCCATTTCGGACTCGGTCTGAAAGTACGGACAGTACCAACACATACCTACCTTTGGTCCTTCCAGATTCCCATTTTACTACCTTGGAGCTTTTAGATTCTTTTTCGATTCTTCAAGAGTGTTGAAAGATGGCATGAAGAGGGTGCGTGTGTCTTCTTCATTGAACGAACTCGTATGCGGAGTCCACACAGCACAGCGACTCCGCTTTCAAAGTAGCGGACTTTGCACGTTGGAATGTCGTCGTCACGGGAGCGCGGCTGGTGGAAGAGCTGAGAATGGCACCAAGGGAACATATTGCCCCGGTGGATGCACACGATTGCACAGGGTTTTTCGTCGACTATGGTATCTCGTCTGCGCTCAGCACGAAATTGACGCGCAATTTGCCTGTTGTTATACCTGAGATGCAGGACGAAACAGTCAGAGCATTGTCTGATGTGCTTTTGAAGGCCTCTTCTGATGAAGAAGACGCACCCGCTTGGGCAAAAGTTAAAGTGGCAGACGCATTGACGGACGTGGTGAGTAGAGTTTGTAACCGTGTCGTTGTTGGACCACAGCTATGTGAGTGTACTTTCTTCGCAGTAGGGTGCTTTTTCTGATCTTGTCACAAAGGCGGTAGTCCGGAGTTGGCGTTGCTCAGCAAAGCACACATTAAGCATAGATCCAGACGGTCAACCATTCTCGCTGTTTTTCCGACCCCATTGTGCACGTACGCCGCTTTCTGGTTATGTAACAACAGTCAAGGCTCATACCTTGTAGTGTTCTTTTGAGACTATTTGGTGGTATATCATGGCGATATTGGAGATTACGTCGTGCTCTCCGCGCCAAAATTAAAAAACGGCGAGAGAATCTATTTCAACAGCAGCCACAAGAAGAGATAGTACGTCTCTTATCTCCCATAATCTTCCAAGTATCCAATTTTTTCCAGCAGCATGACCTCTTGACTTTTCTAGCGGCCGAACCCAAAACAAGCTCTTACGACATTGCGAATGCACTCCTCAATCTGAATATCCAAGCCGTCCCGTCCTGCACACTGAACCTCATAAACGCCCTGTACCACCTCGCCGCCTGCGGTAAAAGTACAACGAAAACAATGCGCAGAGAGATCGAAGAGGCGGTTCGCTTAGACGGCTGGACGACGTCCGCGCTCGACCGGATGGTCAAACTGGACAGTTTCCTGAAAGAGACGCTGCGGCTCAGCGGACTCGATGCGTGTGCGTCTTCTTTTTGGTTCTCTCGCCTTCAATTTAATAAGAAGCTCATATAGTGACGATGCGCCGGATCGCCGTCGTTCCGTACACCTTTTCCGACGGCACGTACGTACCGCCGGGGACACACCTCAGCGTCGGGTGTACCCCGACTCACCTTGACGCGACGAGGTATGATGCGCCCGGTACGTTTGATGCGTTCCGGTTTGCAGCAGAGACGGGGCCGAGGTACCGCCTCGGGACTGCTACGCCAGAGTTTTTGGCATGGGGACTTGGGCGGGGCGCGTGTCCTGGGCGGTTCTTTGCGGGCGCGGTGATGAAGCTCGTGTTGGCGCATGTAGTGCTTTTGTATGATGTGCAAGAGGATACAGTGTTGCCGAGAATGAGATGGGTTGGTGCAAGGGGGACACCGGATCTGGAGAGGAGGGTGTTGGTTAGGAAACGAAGTGGATAAATTATATGTGCAGATTATACAAATTCATACGACTAACTATGTGGTATATTGGACCCTTGCGACGCCATGACATCTTCCTCCCGTGGGGTAGCGGCGCCTTCTTCTTCGCCGATTATTTCACTCAACTCTTCTCTTACATCATCTTCGTTCCTTGGGTGGGGCAGTTCCTCGTCGCCCTCTCTAGGGACACCATCGACCTCGCCAGCGAGCATGTCGGCAATACCAAGGTAAAATGTTGCGGGGCGGAACTTGATCTCTTTGCCCATCATCTCGGCCCACTTGTACCTGGCAGTGTTGATCCAGCCCACGAGGTCGAGGTGGTTGACGTCCTGGAGGGTGCCGAGGTATGTGCCCTGGCTGGAATGAGCAAGGGGGGGAGAGAGAAGAATGAGAAACGGACCCATTTGGATGATTCGACAGAGACAAGACCGTCGTTTGGACCTTCTCGTTCGAGGATGACGCTGTGTGGCCATCTGTAGAGGGTGAGAGGGAGAGAGGGGAATAGACAAGAGGACGCACTTCCATGTGTCGATTAAACCGGGCTGGTAGACTGCGCCCCAGCTAAAGTAGCGGACGCCAGGGACATCGGGAGTGTCCTTGTTGAACTGGCGCATGCTCTCGATGGTGAGACATTCAAAGGCCTTGCCATCGCCGCCGCCATTTGGGAGGAGATGGAGGAGGGAAAGGATGGAGGGCATGCGTGCGGGACCGACGGTGGAGAGAAAGTGGTCTGCAAAGGCAGAGCCGCGATGTGGCGTGGCGATTGTTGTGATGGAGAGGACACTAAAGTTGCGTTGTGTGAGGTGAGAGGCGAGGTAGCGGCAGTCGAGGCCGCCCATGCTGTGGCCGATGAGATGGACGGCGCGGCCGGGGTAGACTTCTGAGATTTTTGCCTCGAGGACCTTTGCGCGGTCGACGGGGCTGCTTGTTGCAGGAACGCGGGTGACGAGGACCTCTGTGCCGTTTTCCTCAAGGACTTCCTTGATGCCGCGCCAGTGGGAGACCTGGAAGGGCGCGATGGCGGGGCCGATGGTGACGGAATCGAAGCCGAGGAGACCGTGGCAGAAGACGACGGGGTGTCTGGGGGAGCGATCTGGGCTAGGTCAGCAGAGAAGAGGACAGGATCAGGCGGACGCACATTTTTCAAGGGGCTGGGGGGTACGAGGGGACCACCAGCGACTAGCGGGGGCAGACGTGGAGAGAGAGCGGAGAGAGTCGATCGAGGACGAGGACGGGGCGAGGCGAGGGGGCGAGGGCGAGCGGGAGAGATGGAGCGGCGGGGCAAGGGACGCGGTAGGGAGGGTGGCGCGGGCGAGGCTGTCGAGGTACGGGGGCGGGCGGGATCGGCGGAGGAGGGCAGGCGGGGGGCGAGCCAGGGGCTGTTGGAGGGCGTCAGCGAGTAGCGCAGGCGGGGGGCGAGCCAGGGGCTGTTGGAGGGCGTCAGCGAGTAGCGCAGGCGGCGGACCGGCAGACGTCGCCCAGCGGAGCAGCGGGCGCACGCGCATCGTGTCGTCCAGCATCAAGAGGCGTGACGTCACGCAATGCGTCTCCTTCCCTCTGTCCTCCAGCCAACGCCGGCCCTCCAAGACAGTTCTGTCCCAGTCCCCCTCCCTCCTTCCCGTTCAAAGCTCACGTAAGCCCCAGACCACACCACCCCACAGCAGATCGCAGCTGCACGATCCCTCGCAACTGTCACATCCCCCGCCCAGTCAGTCCCCTCCCATCACCCAATCACCCCCACTCATATCCCCACAGGACCCCCATCTACATCTGCGCCCTCCCCAGTAAGCCCCCCACCCTTCTACACCCCGCCCCCCGCTCACCTAGCAGACTGCTGCCGCCTCTACCCGACGCGCGAGCGCCTGATGCTCCACCGCAAGCGCGACCATGACACACAGGACACGGCCATGATCATCACTTGGAACGATCACGAGGAGAGACCGTAGCACTGTAGATAGTGTCTGTGTTTGCATTAGATGCCGCTCCACAACAGCGGCAAATTTCAATCCCCACACTGGCCCTGATCGCTTGTGCTCCTGACCGCCACCGTCTCCCCCCACCGCCGACAACATTGGGAATAATCACCCAAAAGCCCACCGTCCCTCCCCTTCTCCCCCGCTTCCCGCAGTCTCTTCCACTCCCTCCTTGGACCCACGCCAGCGACGCATGTCCTTCTTTTCCAGGAAGAAGCAGCCAGCTCAGTCCGTCTCTGTACAACAGACGCCTAGCCAGGCACTTGCTCAACTATCAAATTCAAGCAAGGACACAACCATCGGCCAGCTGCCCCCCGCCCCTGATGCGTAAGTTGCCCCCTTTCCCTCCAAACATACACACATCATCTCTCTTCAGTCCACCCACCTTCCAGTCAAAAACAGGTCCTGCCAACCCTCCTCCAAATCCCTCACAGCGTCCCGCCTATCCCTGGTCTTCTCGCCGCCTCGTCCTCCCCCCGCCTGTCGTCCTCAACAAGCCTGCCGTAGTCCCCTCCACCTCTCCTTCCCCTTGTCCCTTTCCCCGCTACGGCCATTCCCTCCCAGCAACCGCAACAGTCAACGGAGACCTCTATCTCTTTGGTGGTCTCGTCCGAGAGATCCCTCGAAACGACCTCTACCTATTTTCCACCCGCGAAAACTCGGCCACTCTCCTCCAGACAACCGGCGAAGTCCCCAGCCCCCGCGTCGGTCATGCCAGCGCACTTGTCAGCAACGTCCTCATCGTCTGGGGCGGCGACACAAAATCAGACTCCAAGTCTATCGAGAAACAGGACGACGGTCTCTACCTCCTCAACCTGGGTACGTTTCACCCTTTTGTTCGTCGTCTCATAACCGACTCTCTACAGTCTCAAAAGAATGGACACGAGTCTCTGTCCATGGTCAGGGGCCCTTGGGCCGCTACGGTCATGCAGTCACCATGCTAGGTTCAAAATTCATCGTCTTTGGCGGCCAGGTCGACGGCGAATTTCTAAATGAACTCTGGTGTTTCGATCTTAATTCCCGTAAGTGTCCAATCTCAAGTCACGTCACAAGTCTCAAGTCTTGTCCAGTTCGAACTAGGGCTGCATGGGAATTCATCCAGACATCTCAAGACGCACCAGCCCGGAGGACCGGTCATGTCTGTGTCACGTATGGTGAACGAATTTTCATGTATGTCCTGTTTATTATTATTATTTCCTTGCTTGACATTTTCAGCTTTGGCGGAACCGACGGCCAATACCACTACAACGATACCTGGTCCTTTGATATCCAAACCCGTCAATGGTCTGAACTTCAATGCATAGGCTATATTCCCCAGCCCCGCGAGGGTCATGCTGCTGCCGTCATTGACGATGTCATGTACATCTTTGGTGGACGTGGCGTTGACGGAAAGGACTTGAACGACCTCGCTGCTTTTAAAATTTCAAGTATGTGTCCCCGCCCACGTCCAGTTACTCTCCTCACATCAGACAGATCAGCGATGGTACATGTTCCAGAACATGGGTCCGGCTCCATCTGGACGTTCAGGCCACGCCATGGCTTCTGTCAATTCCAAAGTTTACGTTCTCGGTGGCGAGTCTTCGGTACCTGTAATAGGCGAAGATCCTGCCACTGTAAACGTCTTGGATACCAGTACGTTGTTTTTCCCACAATTGCAATTAATTAAACAAGCGTAACAGAGCACATCAAATATCCTGCCTCGAGAGATCCTCCGCCGGCAACGGTCCAGCCCTCGGCGCAGGGTCTCTCGCGCAAGCTCTCCGTCAGTGCCACCCCGCCTCAAGGCAACGGCCGCCCAATGTCACCGCCCACCAACGTCACGTCAGATCCCGCTAACCGTCCAACTAAACCCCCAAATGGGTCTACTACTCCACAATACTCGAATGGCAGCTTCAAGAGCAAAGTTGGTGGTCGACTGAGAAAGGAAGACAGCGAGGATGACAATTATGATGCTGCCACGAACGATTCTCATGGCACCCGCGATCACGCAATGTCACCCGATCGAGCCAAGAGTCCGTCATACAGCGGCAGCCGCGCCGTGTCTCCCAATGGGCCAGAGCACGGTATGCAACAGCAGCAACCCAATATGGTAAGTGTGACGATCAGTGCGATCAATGGCGTCGGTGGGCGCTCGTCTCCTGCCGTTGACAGCAACCGCACCAAGACCCCGACTGACAACACGTCGCACTATGGTACCAGCAACAGCAGTCACAACAACCTCCCTGGTTCGCCTGCACCCGGCATGAATGGCTTTGGGCATTTACACCACCGTCCGGGTTCGCGTACTGGTGGTGGAGGCTCGGTTGGCAATGTCACAGCAGAGTTGTCCAGGGACCTCAAGGCCAAAGAAGTTGAACTGGAGGGTCTCAAGAAACAGGTCGTGTGGATGCGAGAGGCGCTTGGAAAGGCCACCAAGGCCGGCTTTGCACATGCCGATTTTGAAGTTTCCGAGGATAATGACGGCAATGTGGAGATGGCGCTCAAGTTTAAACAGTTCAAGGCTCAGATTCAGGTTTGTTGGACGTCGGAAAATGAAATAAAAATTGTTAATGTTTTGCATAGAGTGTCATGGTGGAGCAGGCACGACAGGTATCGGAGCGTGTGGCCGAAGCTGAACGGGCAAAAGCCACGGCGATACAAGAAGCGGCATATTATCGTGCCAAGCTGGCAGCTCATGAGAACAAGGACGATGCAGAGGCGTCGCGCCTAGCGCGTGAGCGCATGGCTGACCTTGAACGTCGTGCATCCGACCTCTTGAACGAGCGCTGGGCTCAAGATCGCAAGCTTAACGAGATTTCCGACTCGCTCGCTCTGCAGACGACGCTTTGTGAACAGGCCGAGGCACGTGCGAACGATGCCAACAAGCGGGCCGATTCTGTTGATGAGACGCATAATCGGATGATGAAGCGTCACAAGGAGCTCCAGGATAGCTTTGACCGGCTCGAGGGCAGTTATCGCGAGCAGTCACAGGAGCTCATTACGCAGACGTCGATGTTGGAACAGAGGGAGGCGGAAGAGCTGCATTTGCGTGCGTTGGTGGATGAACTGACGCTCTCGAAGGAGCAGCATGTGAGAGCCCTTGAGCAAGCGCGGGTGGCGCTGCAAGCGACGTCTTCTCGTGCAGGTGAGGTGGATACGCAGTATCAGCGGGCCCGGGAACAGATTGGGACGTTGGAGGGAGAGATTGCAGAGCTTCGCGGGGAGGTGGAGGCGCGCACCGCCGAGGCAGAGTCGATACAGGCGAGGCTGACGGACGTTGAGAACTCGTGGGCAAAGTCCCGTGAGGAGGCGGACGCTTTTAGAGCACTCACGACGGGAAGTCTTGGCGAACTGCTCGACTCGCATCGGGATCTCAAGACGGATGAGGAGAGGCTTGCAAGGGGCCACGCGGAAAAGCTGCAGGTGTTTGAAGCAGAGGCACAGTCTTTGAGGATGATGCTGAAGCAGGCTGCTCATCGTGTCGACGAGTCGCAGGCCAAGTTGACGGAGGAAAGAGAACGTGTGAGAGAGTCTGAGACGGAACAGTCTGTTTTGAGGTCTCAGATTGTTGGCTTGCGCGCACAGCTTTCTGCTGCCGCGGCGGACTCTGGCCGGCTTCGTAAGAATGTAGCTGAAAAGGAAGGCGCGCTGCGGGAGAGGGAAAAAGAGGCTTCGGATGCGACACACAAGCTTGTCATGCTCCGCAATTATCTCAGCGATCATGGTATCACCTTTGATGAAGCCGATCTCAGGACGTCCTCGCGAGCTACAGGTAGAGGGTCGCCAGCCGCCATTGCAGAGCTTGAGAACAAACTTGCCGAGCAAACGAGAATGCACGAGTCGGCACAGCGGGATCTCGCGCAGATTACTCGTGAAAAGCGGGATGTGGAGGTTCAGGCGTCCCAGCTGTCGTCGCAACTTGACCAATTGAGGGCGACACACAACCAGTCTCGCAATGACGATGCGGCAGCCGAGGCACGTCTTGCTCAGTCTGAACGCAAGTTTGCCGAGATGGAGGAGGGGTACAAGACGCGGATGAGAGCGATGGAGGAAGATTATAATCTGGCAGTACATTATGTCAAGTAAGGCTTTTGGTTTTTGATCCTACGTCTCTGGCTGACTTTTTCTTTTCAGGGGCACCGAGAAAATGATGCGCAAGATGAAGGAGGAAATGGAAAAATCCAAGGCACTCGCTACGAGTCTTCAGGCCGAGCTTGATGGCCGTGACAAGTCTTCTCCCGACGGCACAGCACGTGTCAATGGTCGCACAACCTCTTCCGCACAGGAAGAGGCCCTCCGGGTGAAACTTGTGGAATCGTCAAAACAAACCACACGCCTGCAGACAGAAAACAAGGATCTTCGTCAGCGCCTCGACAATCTCGAGAAGGATCTTGAAGTTCTTCGAGAGAACCTTGTTGCCTCGGAACGACAATCAGACGATCGGTTCAGTCAGATTGAGGAACTCCAACACGAGGTCGAACGTCTACAGTCTTCGTTGGTCATTGCGCGAGGTGGTCATGAGGAGACGATGCTCGAGAAGCTCAGTAACGAAAACTCTACACTCCGGCGCGAGAACGAACAGCTGTCCCATAAAATTGGCCTTTTACTCGAGGTCGATCAGCCTTCTTTTGGTCAGGGTCGATTGTCTGGCGTGTCTGTTCTTCGGACTAGCACATCAAGCTCGGAGAACGCTCTGGCGTTTGAACACCTTTCGAACGAGCTGGACGACTGGCAGCGGCAGCTGGCGAGTTCGATGAGTCATCGACGGCCGTTGAGTGATTTTGAATCGACGCCAGTCTCGGAGAGAACGAGGTCGCCCCGGTCATAACGACTTTTTTTTTTTTTTTTTTT
>QLON01006198.1:72326-98199 GCA_003313675.1 Termitomyces heimii
TTCTTTGTTTAAACGTTGCTCGAATCTATTATGTATATACCCTCTTTTATTGTGGCGCCCCCCCCTCTTCTTTCTGTTCGAATTCCACGTTTGCTTGGATTCTCACCGTAATTCTATTTTCTATTTTTTTCTAGTTTTTCGTGCTTTCCTCCTCGACGTCCCTAGTAGTATCGTATATATGACCCTATGAGCAGTGCATGTATCTGCTGTAACTAAATGATTATTTTCACGACCACTGACCAGGGGTATGATCGTAATATAAGCGATTATCAGATATCTTGGCGCCTAGCAATCTTATCTGATTAAAGCAGAGTTTCACATGTTATTCAACTGAAAGTACGTGTATGAGTAGTGTTCGTTTCAAACCTCGACTCTGACGTGGAGATACAATCAACGCTTGCAGAGCCATTGATTGGCAATGGCTGCCTTTTCGAAACCGATCCTGGACACCCTGAGACGATACAAAGCCTCAGGGAAACCTCTGATCATTCTCGCCGCCACAGTTATTCTCCTAACACGATCTCGATTGCTAGCGTTGCCGAGAGAGACTTTGAAGAGTATTTCGAAAGTTGCAAATTCTAAACAACGTCTGTCCCCAAGAGAGCTGGATGATGTTCTACAACAGGTCTATGTAAGGGAGGAAGATGGGAGCAAAACCCTGTTGGTACCATATCGCGATCATGTATCAAGGGTATGTAGTATATTATATTCTAGGTTAATTTTTCATCACTTGAAAAACTTCCTTAACCACCATGTTTGCCCGTTCTGTTGATTTAATTGTGACTGGTCATATAATCTTACGCATGTATTGATTTCCTTCTCTGCTAGCTCAATATCAAAGAGACGCCACCGACAAAGTTCACCTCCGATGCCCCGTTCTTTCCACCGCTCTCAAACTCTACAAAGGCGAAACCCAATGTTGACATGGCGTTTCTGCGCCAGTTTCGCGCGATTATTTTTCGTGTCGCATTTCCCTCTTTTTGGACTAAGGAGACTATGATTGTTGCCATGCACTCATTTTTCTTGGTCCTACGGACAGTTCTTAGTGTTATTGTCGCCAAATTGGATGGGCGGCTAGCTAGGGACCTCGTAAGCATTTGATAGGTTAATAGTCTGCCTGATACTCAGTGCAATAGGTCAGCGCGAACGGCAAAGGTTTCCTAAAAGGCCTTGGCCTGTGGTTCCTCCTAGCAATACCAAGCACACTCACAAACTCACTGGTGGGCCTCATCTCTTCTTCGTCTTACCATTCTACCATTTCTTACTTGCTTGCAGATCCGCCACTTGCAGTCACGACTGTCACTCAATTTAAGAACACGTTTAACGCGATATACTCACGATTTATATCTTTCTTCGGCGCCTGAACTGCGTTTCTACCGGTCCGGCCTTGAAGGGGTAGACCAGTATCTTACTGCCGACATTGAGGCTTGGTCTCAATCCTTGTCGGTCCTCTAGTTAGTATTTCTCCTTTCTAGATGAATTTTCGGCTGACAATAAACAGTGGTAATGTGCTCAAACCTTCACTTGATCTTATCCTCTTTACGAGCCAACTGTCTCGCTCCCTCGGAGTCCGTGGAACGATTCTCTTGTTTGTCAATTATTATGCCACTGTTTTAATTCTAAGAGCTGTCACACCTGCATTTGGCCGGTTGGCCGCCGTTGAAGCCAAGCTTGAAGGAGAGTACAGGGCAGGAATGGGCAGGGTCGGACGAGAAGCGGAAGAAATTGCGTTCGTAAAATCCTTCCCTTCAAGGGAACATTTTTGCTGACACTTATACAGCTTTTATGATGGCGGAGCTCGTGAACGCGACATCTTGACAAGAGCTTACCTGAGACTGATTAAGCACGTAAACTCTATATACAAAGTTTGTTTGAACATGACTGTGTCTGCCTGTGGCTCATGGCTATCTTGATAGATCCGAATTGCGTATGAGTGGACGGAAGATTATGTGATCAAATACCTATGGTCAGCCGCTGGATATGGACTCATCGCTGTCCCACTGCTGTACAACCAGACGAAACGATCTCTCGGTGTTCAAACTGAGGGGTCAAAGACGGCCAGACCAGAAAATGGTATTGCCGGAAGGACGGAATGTAAGTGGATGCTGCAAATCGAGCTCTCTTGCCGCTTAATTTGTATCCGACAGCATATGTCTCCAATCGCCGGTTACTATTGTCTCTCGCAGACGCAGGTGGACGACTAATGTATGCCTATAAGGATCTCCTTGAGCTTGCAGGTCTTACGACGCGATTGTATACCCTTCTTTCATCATTACACCACCTGCCTCCACTGCCCAGACATACTGTAGAGGCCACCGATGAGATCCTGCTCACTCATGTGGATGTTGCAGTACCCCGGCAAAATATCTCGGAATCTTCAATCGATGACGTTGATGGTTCACGTCCAAGTAGCAGTCGAAATTCGTTAACTCTCGTGAAAAACCTCTCGCTTGCGTTGAAAGACGGTGATCATCTGATGATTACAGGGAGTAATGGGGTCGGCAAGACAGCTGTTGCTCGAGTATTAGCAGGCCTATGGGCGCCACAAGGAGATGGCGCAGATGTGCGACTGCCCGCGGATGGAGCAGACGGGCGCAAGGCAGTTTTCGTCGTTCCACAACGAGCGTATATGGTCACGGGTAGCCTCCTGGACCAGATTATCTACCCACATTCCTATCCCGAATATCTGGCATCAGGAAAAACAGAGAAGGACCTCATGAAGATCTTGGAAAAAGTATTCTTGGCTTACTTGCCTGAAAGAGAAGGTGGATGGAAGACGAGGAAAGAATGGAGGGATGTGTTGAGCGGCGGCGAGAAGCAAAGGGTGTGTATTCATGTGTGCGTTCTACTGGGAATTTTCCACTAATAATGGTATGATTACAAGATGGGAATGGCTCGCGTTTTCTATCATAGGCCGCGATTTGCAATTTTAGATGGTATGGCCTTATTTTGACGATGGATCGCCTAGAGTTTACCGTTGATCATCTATTATTAGAATGCACGAGTGCCGTTTCAAGTGACGTTGAGGGACGTATGTACGAGCATGCAAAAACTCTGGGAATCACCCTTATAACTATTTCTTTGCGGTATGTCAATATTTGCGCACATGTAAAGCCAAGGAGCCTCATAACTCCATAGTCCTTCATTGATGAAATATCACACGCATCTCCTTACTCTTACGGGTGATGGTTCTGCGGGATGGTCTCTCGCGCAAGTCGGAACTGCTGAGGAGAGAATGGGCATTGACCGTGAGATCAGCTCTATTGAAAGCAAGCTGGCAGATGTTGAGAAATGGGAAGAAAGGATCAAAGAATTAGATGTACTGCTATCCACACAGGAATTGATATAATAGTTACGGACCCACCTACGGAGGCCGGAGTAATCATATGTAGAATCCAAATATTTTAAGAGCACGTGCTGCATTAATATAACGATATAGTGACTTTACGACGCATTCGCTCGTTGTGTCCATTCAATCGCTTTTTGTTTTACGTTCTGTGCGCCATCCTCATCACCAATCTTTCGCTCCAATTCAAGCCATTTCTTAAAGAAAGCTCTGCCGCGAAAATGAGCACAAGCTATTCTCAATAAAAGATGTTGGACGAACTTGGCTTTATGACTTGTCATCTTCAGGGTAAATACTCGGTCGAACAAGTTACTATAAAACTGTTGAAGACCACATACACTAGTCGAATAGATTCTTACCGTAGGCTCTGTATATCACCTTGGCCGGCCTCCATATCCATGTAGACTGACCATAAATCCCATCTCTTGGGATGAGATTCGATAATACCTTCAAATAATGTCTTCCCACGTTCTGGCTCCCCTTGCTTGTATTCAAGCTGAGCAAATTTGGATATTGTCTTTAGGTCTGAGAAAGATACGGTGGTAAGTTCAGCCGAAACCTGGAATAGATATGCACATACGCTTCCGCTGGTCTAGACTTTGCAAGCTACGAGGGAGAAGTTTCCTCGCTTCTTCCAGATTACCCCTTCGAAGGTAAAATTCACCGAAGAGTGTCCAGACTTTCGAACTCTTGCCAAATTTCTTGCAAGTACGCTTGAACTGTGCTTCGGCCTTCTGAATTATCATGTTAGCTTGCCCTCCATGGAAGACGAATCAATTAACGACAAACCTCGAGTTTGTCTGCCTCGTCAAGTATTGAGGCAAGGCGAAGATGGATCGTTTTAGAGTCATTGGATTTCGCAGCATCTTTGAAGGTGTTTTCCAATGTTTCGTCTGTGCCATAAACATTCTCCAAATTTAACAATGCTATCCAAACATTGAGTCGTTCTGACTCCTCGCGGATACTGATTGTTTGTATCGCGCGACGAGCAATTTCTCGAGCCTTATCAATTTCAGATAGCTGAAGTTGGAAAGACATGTACTGAATCCAGAGGAAGGACGAATTCGGTGAACCCAAGAGAAAGCGCTCAAAGTCTGCATTGGATTCAGGTGTTTTAGTGTGCATATCAGCGGTTAAATCGTATTCAATTTCTTTCCGCTTTCGACGTTTCTTTTTGCTCGATGAGGCCTCAAAATCGGATTCATCACTTGAGGAACCTGAATCAGGCTCATCTTCTGTTCGTGGCTGAGTACTTGACCATTGGAAGCCCCCTGTAAGTTTGAGTGAAGAGACAGGAATCGTAGGTGATAAATTGGGTTGTTTCAAATCAGCGGGCTTGAACACTTGTGCGTCAGGGTTAATGTCTATGTCCATGGTATCTTCATTGTCGTCTTCACTACTGCTTTCGTCAGTGTCGTCACGCTGCGCGTCCTGCAAGACACCATTATCAACCACACCAAGAGAATCTCCGTCGCGTGGCACATCTGCATTGACAGGTAAATCGTGGTCTCCAAAGTCTTCCTCCACAAAATTGGAAGGTTTAAGACTTAAAGAAATTTTGTTCTTCTCGACTTTTTGAATGACAGCTTTGACGCGATCACCTTCGCGAAAGCCCCGAAGCGCAACAACCACATCGGCATCTTTGTTGTCAGAGAGCTGTGGTAAATCGGTCAGGTTTAATATTCAAAGCTGAGATTGTTAACAACACCTGAGACTTGTGGCAGAGGCCAGTAAGCTTTGAATCTTCGATTTGGATAAAAAGTCCGTAATCCTCAATTCTTTTGACAACTCCTTCGATCTTTTGGCCAATTTGGAGATCTCCCATAGATAGGTTCGACAGATCTTTTCGGGTGCTGCTTCTAAACGACATTTCAATTTTTTTCGTGACATGATCAACACTGTTCCGTAGTTATATATAAATGTCGCGATTACACTAGTTGAGAAACTTACCTCAAAATTCTGCCCTTAACAACCTGATTGACAGTAAAACGGTCTTTCCATTCTTTTACATACTATAATCTATGAGCATGATGCTAAGGCATGCAGACGTCGCGAAAACTGACCTCGTCGAAAAGTTCTCGAATTTGTACACGAGCATCAATGCCTCGCCCCAAAGTGACGAAAAGACCATGTTCTGCGACACTCTTGATGAAGCCTCGCACCGTTTCTCCTGGGTGCAGATCACTTATGTCACATAAATCTCGATCGACGATTGTCTTGACTTGGTCAGGATACATCTTTGAATGACGTGTAGAGAGCGAGAGCTGCTTTCTACCTTGATCGATGCCAATGACCACTGCCTTAATGAGGGAGTCAATGGGAGGAAAAGGCACGCCTGATTCATAATCGTCACAGGTGTCCGTTGGATGGAGAATACCACCGATATGAGAATTAAGCTTGATCAATGTTCCGTTCCGAGTATGCCGTGTAACACGCCCGCCAACCAATTGCCCAACAACTACAGTGTCGATCGACAAAGGACCCTTCAAGGCCCGAGCTTCCTTGGCTTTGGGCTTGCTCGCAACGATGACAAAACCTTTCTCGGTGTTACGAGTTACAACGACAAGATCCTCTAACAGATCACCGGTTTTCAGAGAAGCACAGAGTTGTGTCACAGAAAGGCTTCGGTAATTTGCTAAATTTTTGAGAGAGATCAAAGCTCGAACTTGTGTAGGTTCGAGCACAAGCACGGCGTTATCTTTGTGGATCTCAGATACTCTTCCCTGTACGATATTACCAATTTCAACCGTGCTGATATCTGCCACCACTGTTTTTGAGTTGGCGGAAGCCTGGCGGATGCTGGCGATAATCCGAGCGTGCTCAGGTTCCGTAGATATGATGCGTACTCGTACAACTCGGCCCACAGGGAATGCATCTGCTAGCTTATTGATTGGGGTTTCGCTGAGAAAAAGGAGATGTCAATATACATGTCTGCTAATTGGAAAGAACTCTTACCTGGCCTCTTTGATAGGAACAATTGCTTTCAAGTTGTTAAAAAACTCGACCAACAAATGTTTCTCATGTATTTTGAAGACGACGGCATGGGTGACAACTCCAACCTTTGCGTCTTCAAATGTAGAAACTTGTGGAAGCGTAGACTCAAGAAGTGTCTTCTTCGCAGTCAACGATATTCGGTTCCGTTCCATGTCAACTACAAGAACCTAAAGAAAGCGTGAGCCGCATAATTGTCCTTACATGGATCTTGAATCATACCCGACATTTGATAGTAGCTCCAACTTTAAAACGCTTGGACGGATGTTTCAATGTAATATCTGCATAATGATTGGGCCAAACGACGCCATCTATACTTCCAGAGAGTGAAACAAAGAGGCCGGTCTCAGTAAGCTTCTTGATGGTCCCTTTGACTATTTCGCCAACTTGAACATCAGCAATTTGTAGGAACTTCTGTTCGATTATGGAGGGTTTCAAAGTCAACTGCAGTAGACCATCAAAAGGGAAGTAGCCTATGACACGGGCTCGATGGAGGGTATCTATCTTCCAGGGTCCAGAAGATGAGAGAGATGGAACGCGTTCATCAGAAACATGGGATATCTGATCTTTTACATCAGTTGGTGATACATGAAATCGAGACACTCTTCACGTACATGGACAAAGCCTTTTATTCCGGATTGTACTTCCACAACGATCCCACGTTCAGCCTCGAGCTGGGTCACTTTGACACCGTCTAAAATTTGACCAATTGGAAAAGCCTCCCGCAATGTCAACTCCCCTTCCTGCCGAGGTTTCAGGGCAAGGATGTGTTCCGCAAGAGCTAAAGCGAATCGCGGAGGGCTGGAAGAGTAGTCATATAACACTCTGGCCTTGATCTTCTTGCCAACTTTGTATGCCTTTTCAGACACAGGATATGGAAGGTGAAACTGGTCGACAGTGCCATCAAAGAAACCCAGAATCTGAAGATTGAGACCATTCGAAGAGACAGCAGTAATCAGAGACTGCACTAGGAGCCCAGGAAGAACCGAGGAGGCATTTGTTACTTCTGAAAGCTAATGGAAAGCAAGCATGAGGTAAACTATCGTCTTTCAATATCACAATGAGAATACATACACATGAGGAGGTAAATCTGGATTTATCGGCCACAACATTACATATACGATCGTTGTTGGACATCTTGCTCACTGTGACATCGAGCAATTGGCCCAGATGGAGCCTATCGTTTGTCGACGGTTGCTGTTCAGCGTCCTTAAAAGTTAGAAAACCGGAGATATCTGGTAATCCCAGATCAAGAATATATCCATGGTCTTCAATACTCTTTACTGCGGTTGATAACGTCTGGATTAATCAGACATCAGCGTGCACCTTGCAAAAGGGATTGCACACTCACAAAACCCGCCTTGAGGTCCGCTTTTTGAATGCCAGCATTGATCCGCTCTGGAATAAGACTTAATTCCACTCTGCGACTAGATTTAACGATCTCATCCCGAGACTTCGCAATCACAGAGAGGTCGGTTGATCCATGCGCATAGACAGCTGTAACCACGCCCCTGACATACTGTCCTTCATAGAATAGATCTGATAAGTTTGGAATGCGAGGCTTGGATGTTCGTTCATCTTCCTCTTCGTCTTCAGACAATTCTTCAGCTGATTCTTCTGCTCCTTCCAGAATCGCTGTGAGCTGAGTGGAGATATTGGTGAGAGGGACATGGGCAAAAAGTTGATTTGGCAAGGACACAATGAGGGCAAGGGGCTGAATGGAGACAACTTGACCAAGGATTTTCATGCCAACATTCATTCGCTGCAAGAATCCACCTTAGAATATAGCTGACGGAAAGATTCAGCACATTCAGCAAACCTTGTAATTCAAATGTTCTATACGAATTTTGTCGTTCTTATCCTCGACGACTTTCTGTATTTCAGATTTTCTCTTCCTCTTTTTCGTTGCTTTTTGTTGAGTTTCACCCTCCTAGAAGAAGAATAATGAAAACAATGAATAATCCGTAGTTTCGAATAAGTTCCAACAGACGTACCACGAACAACTCCTCGTTAGCCTCTTTAACAGCCTCTGCTCTTATCGCCTTAACTTCGACAGGCGTAAATGAAGATCCACCACCACGGGGGAAATCCACTTCTTCTGCAACCAGGCCAGTAGAGAATGAGTTATTAGATGGCTGTCCATTGGTGATCCTGGTTTTCTTGAATTTATGAGATGTTGAGGAATCCTCCAAGGTACGCTTCTGTGCAACCATCTAATCTTCAAAAGGCGAAGTGAGAAATGTTGGCGTGAGACGCGTGCAGAGATTTTTCTGCGATGCGCGCACTGCTCAAATTAGGTAAAATCGCGCTCGAGCTTACATCATCAAGATCAATTCAAACTCACAACTCGCAAGCACTTGTAGAACACGATGGGTACGTCCTTTTCCCTTTCATTGTTGATTTGGTTTGTTCACTACTTGGGATACAGATTACCAGGCAAGTTTTATAGTATAAGCATGCTTTACTACAGCTAATGACTCGCAGAATCGAGTCGGGTCGAAATTCGGTGGTGGTGGTGTTGCAGGAGCTTCAGAAACTAATGTCGATAGGCGTGAGCGTCTTCGAAAGCTTGCCCTTGAGACAATAGACCTTGCAAAAGTGAGTTCTGCCTATCCAAATTTTGTTATGGACATTCTTAGAACGTATCTTGAAAGGATCCTTATATCCTTCGTAACCATCTCGGGTCTCTTGAATGTCGTCTTTGCCTGACGCTCCATACAAATGAGGGTTCCTATCTCGCTCACACTCAAGGCAAAAAACACCAAACTAATCTTGCTCGGCGAGCCGCTCGCGATGCAAAGGATTCGCAGTTAATGATTGCACCTACACAAACTAATGTACAACGGAAAGTTTTCCTAAAGATTGGCCGCCCCGGATATCGGGTTACCAAAGTTCGTGACATTGACACTGGAAAGGAAGGTATGATGGTCCAGGTTCACTTGCCGCAAATCAAGGCAGATGTTCTTCCGCGTCGTCGTTTCATGAGTGCATGGGAACAAAAAAGGGAACCACCGAATAAAGCTTACCAATATTTGATTGTGCGCTGGTTTCTGTGATACTTATTGTTCCTTTTCTCACTAAATAACCTCTTTGGCAGGTTGCGGCGGAACCCTATGAGACAATAGCATTCCGAATTCCTGCCCGTGAAATCGAAGACGAGTCAGACGATGCAGGCTACTGGAACTGGTCACATTGGGATCCCGATACGAAACAGTACAGCTTCCAATTTATGTTCCGCCTCAATTATTAGCTATCATGTATTGTTTCCTTACCATTGTGCACGATGGTGTTGTATTCTTTTGCGGTAATGCTCATAATCTGATTCCACATGCACCAGGTTGCAATGTTTGTTTCAATATTGTTGGTCGACTTGGACTACATTCTTTGAATCCAATGTTCATGGTCTGCATATTTCTACTGTACTCAGAAATTACATTCCACGAAGCCGTCCTCAGTGGGTGCTCCGTTATGAGTAAGACAGGCTATTTCATTTGTCAATGTCGTTCGTATCAACGCAAACTCTTTTGCTTACCACAAATATCTTCGTTGTTGTCGTAGATGACACGATCGGCTCCGGGGCTACCACCATTATATACAGACCCCCTCTCAAGAGGAAACTCAAAGAAGGTGCCCGAGCAGCGAGGGAAATCGAACCCCTGTCATTATCCTTTGTCGTAATGGAAATTTGGATCAAGGCTGCATCACCTACCTCAAAATCATGATACTGGTGGGGGTAGTCACTATCGAACAACCTTTCAGTGGAGGCAAAACTATGGTGAACTAATTAGCCACTTGCCCAGCTCCACCAGCTTCCGCTTTAGCTACGGCACTGGATACGTCGTTCGCAGAATACGAAACACCTGTGGGTATGGTTTAATTTCAAACTCACAGCATAATTTTCCAAGTACCAACCTGCACAGGAACAGCCCCCAGCTTGGCGTTTAGTTACCATGCATTGTGCGATGAAGGGGAGACAAGACAAAAGCAAGAACTTGGAGAGAAAAGTCTGCATGTTTGAAGTCTGTTGGGAGTAACAATTGCTGGTTGACCATTTTCACGCCTCTTATACGACTACAGTGTATTGTCCCAGCTAGGATGTTGCACGTTGCTCTTATCCACTTCTTGTCTTCTTAACAATGCAGACCATGTGAATTACTTTCACGCCATCGTGTCCATTCCCACAAAGGTATCGTAAAGTTTTAACTGAGTTACTTTCGAGAAAAAGCGACATTGTTGGTCGTCTGCTGGAAGGGTAAAAACCGTTGTGTTTAATTCCGACTTCTACACGCGACGTAACTTGGCATAATGATCTACGAAGGAAAGCCATAGACTGGCGCAAACTTGGAACTTATAATAGCGCACATGTGAATTTGCACGTTCGTATGTCACTGATCATATTCCTTCGAAGCCTGAGATGAGAAGCTGTAACGCCACGATATATATATAGAAACAATGTCGATCAACTTTATTTGTGATCAATTTCTCGCTGGCCGGAGAGATTTTACTTACTTAACTGGCAGAAAAGTGATGTCATTGTCTCATTGTCCCTTTGGATCGTACGCTTTTCTTAACTTTACTTAAACATGATGTACATCGAGGCAGAAATTCTGGGTTAAATCCAACAGAAAAATCGTAAACTTGGACGACCGCAAGAACATCGATGTCAATTTTTTTTGTGCCGCTAGCGCGCTCGTTGTCAAGGACGTTGATGGAAACTACTTTCAGGCTGCCTTTCAACAGAATTAGTATCACATGCTTGACATGTTATTGTTGGTAGTACTTAGTAGTCATCAGAGTGTGATTTCTCATTACTGGCTGAATTTGACACGTTGATGACCTGATAAGTCAAGGGAAGCAGATTATATGGATTCTCAGAACTGGTGTGAGCTTTCAAAAGAACGAAAGTTATGTCCGTCTTCACATAAGGTGATCGACACTAGTGTCTGATTCGGTTTGGCAGCTTATGCTCGTTATTAATAGCCTACCCACGTTGCAAGAGGCGGGTCCCGTATCAGTTTCCGTAGTGAGAAAATATGCCATTTCAGCCATCCTCAGACCTCCGCCAAAACGTACCTTTAGGGGTATCGAAAGCCCACTATTGTAAAGAAAGGACAAGGATAAACTCTGAATGATGACAGTCTTCTCGTGAATCAGGGTCTGATTTTCGATTAATTGAAGGAGTATATTAACATCTATTGATAATAGCAGGCTCTACTGCACACAAATACTGTAAGTACAACAAGAATATCAAGATCTCGAGAGAATGAACAGAAAGGGAGCAAGTACATAGCGTACGAGAGACAGCGAGGAAATCGACCAAAAAAGTTGTATGGAGGGGTATATGGCATTCGAATCTGTCCGATTGAACTGGGAGTGGAAACATGATCGTAAAAATACAAGATAAAATTTTCAAACCACTGGTCATAATAGACTTGATCGTGATATCATTTAACGACATCTGATTGATGAGGTCAGAACTCGATTCTCCGCTTGCTCAAAACCTTTCTCTGGTATTTGTCCGACTTGCGGATAAACGAAGGTTGGAGCGCAGGTACATCATACGTTACCGTCGGCTCGAAGGATAAGGGTTGAGAGGGCAAAATGTTTGGTAACGTTGGTTGGGGAACCACCTGGACGCTACTACGCTTCCGAAGCTTACGGCTCTGAGACATTTCGTTGTGTTCGGCAAGTAACTGGCTTTCTGTATAAGAATCCAATGACGCGGGAATATATGGAGGCGACGGTGAACGCATTTGAGTCGGCCATCCATGATGACCTGAATGGCGAGGTGGTGGATTCGGCTGACGTCGTGAAGCGACAGGTTGAGTTGTTTGCAAAGGCGCAGGCATGACTAGACGTTTGGGAAGATGGTGAGGTAGGGGAGCACCCCTCGGGTATCCAGAATGAGTGGATTTGGAACTACTATGCATGGACCAGCCCGAACCATTGTCTAATCCGGGCAAAGATTGCAGCATGTCATTGGGCTGAACCTGATCCTGCATGGTATGGAACGTCTCAAATGAGGGCGGAACAGGAGGAGACGCCGGAAGGCCGTTGTTATCAACGAAAAGTGGGACTTGACGAACGTTGTCAACCATCGGTGGTGTGCCGGCTTGATATGGATGTACAACTTTGATAGGGATGGTACGGCCTACGGAAGGAGTTGCATAATCATGGTTTCCAATCGGCGGCCGACGTCGTTTTTCATCGGATCTAGGAATCTGCATCTGCAAAGCTTGCATGCGGGGAGGCAACCGGTTATGACTTTGGTGATGGTGGCGAGGTCCAGGGTTTGGAGCACTAGAGTCTAACAGGACATTAACGGGAGGACCCGTATATGATTTCAGTTCTTTGACAGGCCTAGCTGAGTGTTTGCGGTCGTCTAGATTATAGTTCCATTCCTCTCCAGCGTGGTTGAAAGTCGGAGGAGCACAGAATCCAAAATTATCTTGACTGCCTTTTATCGCATAATGGTCTCTCGTCGGAAAGGCCGAATACTCAGGCGGAGCGTTCCGGTGGAGGCTGCCATCAAACCGCGCCTGTTGGTCGTCATAATTTGTGGATTTGTTCTGGGCCGGTGAGAACTGCTGCCGGAAGTGAGGTTGAGATTGAGACCGGCCATGTTGAGAGTGAGGGTGGTGTGGCTTTGGCGGCCATGGTGGGGCGTTGAAAGAGGCTGTTGGTGGTGACATATGTGGATCCACCTGGTGGTAGAAGTTGGAGGGCAGTATTTGACCAGGGGAAAGATTCAAGGATACACCAGCAGGTACAACAGGGACACTTGCAACGTCCGACGTGTTGCGTCTGTTCGATCGCTGCAAGTGATGTCAGTATTTGAAGGTCCCCGAGCTGCGAGGAATGCATCACTAGAATTCGCTCTTGTTTTCTGTCCCGCAACGCGTCTTGCTCTGACTTCACTATGGGTAACTGCGTACTGGTGTTAGGATGGAAAAGACACCGACGAAATGACTCTGTCTCTGACCTGATACACACTGCCAATATTGTGGGGTACATCGTCCTGTTTTACCTTCTGGCTTGTTGAGTCATGAGCCACCTCGTACGGACCACCATGATGCAGGGGTACGCCAATAGGATTGCTCTCATCAAGCTCATCTATACGATCCATCTTATTTGCACGCATAGCTAGCCCGCCAGCGATGCGACGAGAGGCGAGTGGCGGTGGTTTGAAATCAGCAGGTGAGGTGGCAGGTCGACGTGATTGATTGGGACTCTTGGAAGACACGTCTGTATCTGGCATTGTGATATTGAGAGCAGGAGCTGGGCGACGATTGGTGGCAAGAAACATGTTGCGGGAAGGAGAGGGATCTGGAGAGACATTGCGGGTAAGGTCGACCGATGCCAAGACGGTCTCAGGCGGCGTCTTGCGCCAGAACATAGCTAGTGTTTTTTTCTTCTTGTGGACTTGCGGAGGCCATCGCAAATGAGACGTGTTTCCCGATGTGGGCGACGATGGAGTGGAATGAGAGTCAGTAGATGTTGGGGGCGTAGAAGGGGAGGTATGGTTAGAGGATGAGCTGGATTCGTGGGTGGTGGAACTGTGGTCGTCAGAAAGCATGGGGCCGTTGGGCGGCTGGAGGGGACGGGAACCGTGGTCAGGCTTGAGCTTGAGGGACCACGGGGTGGCAAAGCAGGGATGTGCGTGGGGATCTGATGAAAAGGCAGGATCATCGTAGGCCAGACTGTGCATTGGCTGGGAATTCCAAGCGGCCTTTGACGCGTGGAATGCTGTTGGAGAACAGTCATCAGACCAAGCTGTCGTCCTTCTATGCCCATACATATAGAAACACTGCTTAGGCGCCCAACCATAAAGCTGTCAGTTCTCATGCCACAAACAACTCGTGCTGGCCATTTCAGCCCGCTCCCGCAGCACTCCGTTCTGTCCGATAGTCCTTCTGCCAAAATATGGTCAATTTACGTTTCAGAAGCGGACAGGCAAGACCGTGCCTTGGCCAGCTCCTGGAAGGGCAATATGGATGCCCTATTAATCTTCGTACGTGTCATCTGCCCTTCTCCACAGTCTTCTGATCCTCGCAGGCCGGCCTTTTCTCCGCCAGTATCACCGCCTTTCTTATCGAAAGTTACAAATCCCTCACTCCGGATCCTAATCTTTTATTACTCGGTCACATCTCCCTCCAGTTGGCAGCCATTGTGAACGGAACACACCTTGTGCAACCACATCCCGAGCCTGTACCTTTTAAACCATCACTTGCTTCCCTACTGTGTAATAGCTTTTGGTTCCTTAGCCTGGCATTCAGCTTGGCCGGTGCTCTAGCAGCAACTTTGGTTGAACAATGGACTCGCAACTATCTTACAGCGGTCCAAAATTATCCTGCTCCACAAATCAGAGCCAGAATACGAGCATACTTGTATCAAGGTCTTCAGCACTTCGGCATGAGCACCGTGGTGGAAACAATTCCTACATTACTGCACATTTCCCTATTTCTGTTCCTCGCAGGCTTAGTTGCATTCCTTTACCCCATCAACTCAGTCATGTGTAACCTCTGTGTGGTCATCCTTGTTATCTGTACTATATTGTACGCCATTGTCACATTCCTTCCTATATCTTTCCATCAATGCCCCTACCAGACACCGTTGACACCTCTATGTTGGCGGGTATGGCAGTCCGTCCTAAGTTATACCTGTCATAGTTTCGAAACTCCACCCACCATGTCTGCTGCTCGGGAGCTGTCTGCCGTTGCGAGCGTACCAGCACGTTATGTACGCGACAAAGAAGCACTATGCCGGACGGTGGGATCTCTTTCAGACGGTGGCGAACTCGCAACCTTCATTGAAGGGATTCCAGGTTTCCTGACTGATGACTCTTCCGGCGCAGGCATTATGAAACATGTTCTTCGCGATAAGAGTCTAAATTTAGGACCGCGTATAGTGGAGCAACTCCATATTTTGGCCGACCAGGATCCTTCTGAGGCGGTCAGGAGGGCCATCTCATGCCTTGGAGCCATCTGGCATATCCTCGTCTATTGCTGCGGCAGAGATTCGCCTGTCAATGACGTCGAGGAGTGGTTCGACGAGGAAACGCTTCCCGTGTTAGAAACCCTTTCCTATGAAGGTCCTATTATTAGTCATTACCTCTGGTCGACGATAGCTCTGTTCACCTCTAGCATTCTTAGCAGCTATATGACCTCCGCCAAGTCAATGGAACAAGAATTGAGACACCTTGGCACTGAACTACCTTGGACAAACCCCGAACCACGGCTTGAACAAGTGCGCGTGAAGAACTACCTTCTGACTGACTCTCCTGATGTTACGTCTGGGTGTATAATAGCCCTCAAAAAGTGGTTATTTCTGTTAAATCAAGACTTCCAAGCAATAAAGGCTCGTATGGATGGACAGCAACTACCTCCTACTGATGAACTTATGCAATCCCTCTGGGCATTCCAGACTCTGGTCAATGAGGCTCAAATGACCATTTACAATGATTTTTTGACAAAGTTTCTTTCCGATTTCCCTCCATATGAAGCTCTAGGGACCTTTTTCCGCCTTGATTGTAACCATGATCCCTCTTTGTCTGTCTCCTTGTATAACCAGACCCGTCTAGTTGAATTTTTGAGGGCATACGAGGATATTTCATCGGTCGCGTTCGAACAGCTGCTTGACGACGTTGCTATATTGGATGACGATGAGCTCATTAATGAGACTAGGGATATTGTTGCCGACTATCTCAACGTCAGCCCAGACAACAAGTCAGCTCTAAGAGCCTTCTTTGTCTTGACAGAGCAGAAAGGTCGACAAAAACCATCCATAATAGGAGACCTCTGGAAGTCCCAATCAAATTAATCTTGCAACTACCAGAAACATCTGCCTGTTGTTTTCAAAAACATGGACTACAGATTTTATGTACGAAATATAATCATCTAAAACATGACGAGTATGATGTGGAACCCACAAGTGTAAGTAACTATGCGAGGTATACATGATATACGAAAACGTGGATACTTATATAGCTAAATGCGATGCAAGGTCCAAAGCAAAAACACAAGAGGTAAACTCACACTATAGCTTCTATTAAGCCACACGGCGAACATAAGCTGCGTTCTTGTTTCCTTGATTTGTTGAAATGCCACCTTTTCCGGATAAGTTAGCTCCGGTGCCTGCCCGAGGCGGTCGCGCAATCCCAGATGTCACAGCCATCGGAAGTCTCGAAACCGGTCGTGGAAGAGCGGATACCGCAGCACTACTTCCTGCACCATACTTCACAGGAACCTTGAGGCCGCTTACTGCAGAAGCTTTATTGACTGTTGGTGCTGGAACTGGTGCAATAGCCATCACTGGAACAGAGGGCGTTACAACCACCCTTCTGGGCCCCGTCGTGTTTCCTTGTGGCATAGATTTCTGGTCGAAAAAGCTCCGCCGTTTGATTGGAGCAAGCGGGTGGCTATCGCTAATTGGCACGCGTCGGGGGCCATCGCTCCTTCCATCACTCGCTCTGGAAGGTTGTGGTGGAAGTACAGAAGATTCGGATGCCGCTGACCCAACGTGAGCATCACAAACGGAGGACACATGTTCCGTGACAGGGGAAGAATTGCGTATGGCTGAGGCAGCAATGGGTACAATGGCTGGAAGAGCTGATATTTTACTAGTTGCGCTTCTCATAGACGCCGACTTTTGGCTAACAGGTCGAGCAGACCTCTTTATAATTCTCAGTGCGGGAACCGGAGGCGGAAGGATTTGCTCGCTAACGTTTGTAACAGGTGTGCGAAGTACAACACGATTTTGGTCTTGTGGAGGCGGACAAAGTACAGGAGGAAGAGTGGAAGGATCGCTAACAGTTTCTTTCGGTATTTCTGCCGTTGAATATGATTAGTGGTCGACCTCAACAACTGAACAAGCAACATTTGACTAACGACACTTGTTGTTTCCGTCCCCAGTTGACTCAGAAGGGACCGGAGGGCTAGATGTCGAATGTAGCAGTGAAGGCGACGTTGGTGCCCGCGGCTTCATGTGGCCACTCAATGGAGAGGGACAGCAGGAAGTAATAAACACGTCTGAATGATCGCAATCAATGATGTTCCAAGTAATCAAGTCAACATGAAATACCTTGTTTTCGTACTTGCGTATCACCAATCTCGTCGACTGAGGTTGTTCCAAATGAGTATACAGCAGATAAGGACAATAAGTCGATGCTACCTTTGCTCTCGCCGTCTTCTAACTGGATACTATCAACGGTTGCTTGAAGTTTGGCCTCCTCAATCGCCAACTCAAAATTATCATCTTCCTCCATTCCATTGAGAAAAGAATCCATGCTGCTCGTAGAAGCAAACAGCGATATCTTGTCATTCAGAAGGTCGAAGCTGGCTTCTTCGGATTGAAGCTGCAAGTGAAAGGACGTGTAAAGGTCGATCGAGTGACGTTTTTTGTCCTGGGAAGACGTTTTTGGAAGGCTGGACCGCAAGATTGATCGAGGGTGTTCTACAGATATTGATGTCTCCGAGGGTTCGGACAATGATAAGGAAGGATCAGGCTGGGATGTGTCTTTCTCTGGTGGATGATTATCAAGGCTTAAGGCAGATACAGCACTGGAAGGTTCGTCCATCGGAGTTGTGGTGACTTTGGCAATCTCAATCTCGCATGAAATGTGATTTTCTGGCTGACCTTCGTTTACAAGTTCGCAGTCTGGAGAAGGGCGAGGAGAGTCTGCAAAGGACACCCCAGAGGCAGTAACTGCATCGATTACAGACGAAAAACTAGAGATATCCGAAGACGTAGGCAGGACGGCATCTGAAGATGCAAATGCCGAAGGAGGATGTCGTCGGTATATTTTGGTCTGAGCAATGGGTGTTATGTCGTAGTCAATGGATAGTTGCGCCAATGGTGTCCGAAGGCCAGCATGAGGAGGGGTCCTCTTCTGAACAGTGATGTCACGGGCTGGCGTTGCGGTTGGAAGACGAAGAATCATGGTGTCGCTGTCGTCATCACACATACTGTCGTCAAGTTCATCCTCTTCGGTGAGCATGGGATGATTTACTGGGTCGTCAATGGTGAGATCTCCTACGTCGATGAGTCGACGTTTAAGTTTCACAGGGCTGGGTACTTTAGGAGGTCTACCGAAAAAGGACAAATCAGAGCCGAGGCAATTCTCCTTGTCAGAGTCGGGTGAGGGGGCATCTCTGGGTGGAGTCTGGGATGAAAGGGGGTCGAAGAGATTCAGGATGCTGCTGCGCGGACGCATAGGTGCTTGAACAAGACGGCAGTGACGACACGAGCAGTTCCAACCGGTGTTTGGTGCTGTTGACGCGACTTGGCCTTTTTGACCAACGTGACCGTGATTGGGTCTCGTATCGACTGCCATGGACAGAGCGACCGTCAAAGCAGAAGTCAAGGCCTGGGAGCGCTCTTTTAAAGCCACCAATGGACGAGATCCTACCGTAGAGGACATCAGAAATCTCCCAGAGATCGGTCAGCATCATCCTCGCCTCCGTCACACTTATATAAACTGTCTCTCCAGCTGCCAAATACAAGCTTTACAAGAAGCTGTCCAAAACAAGCGCTGTCCAATCCTCTTCTGCATATACCAGCTCGGACCCGCCCTCAACTCCACCCAGATCCCGTCCTCCCTCTCATCCACTCGGGCAATCACGCCTCATCAAAACAACTGCACCTCTGTCTAGCTTCAATCCATTCTCACCTCAGAAGAACAAAGGAAAAGAAAAGGCATCACAAGACAAGTTGAATCATTCAACTAGTCCCTTCAAGTTGAAACGACCGCCTCATGATCCATTCTCCCCCCTTCTTGATTCAGACAAACCCTCAACCTCGTCACGTACCCCTCCTCGCTCTCCCACAGTCGCATCAAACGCCCTCTCTCGTGCTCGAAAACGTCTTCGTGGTGACCCAGTCTCTCCGTCTCCCAACAAAGAGAAGCGGCGGCGTGTCGGATCACAGTCGTCACTTCCTTTCCCTAAGTTTGCCCCTGATCCGTCAGAGAGCAGTGATGATGAAGAATTACCACAAGGCAACTCATACTTTATTTCTGACTCCCCAATGAAAGCACCATTAGGGGCTAAATCGTTTAGACTTCTATTCGACGACACGACCGAGTCAAAAAGTGGCTCTGGTAATGGGAAATCTACTGCAGGACGTACTAGGACTCAGTCTACCTCTCTTGGGCTTTTTGGGATAAGCCCTGTGAGTGGAAGTGAAGAAGATGCACTCTGGGATACTGTTAACAAACATAAATCACCACTCGTTAAATCGTTGTCGGCACTGGAAACAACTCGACCTCCAGACGCCAAGGTCTTGCTGGCGAGGAAGCCAGCCAAACGACCTCTAATTGACTCAGACACCGAGGATGTGGATGTACCTCAGCAGTCGTCTTTCGTGCCTTCAGTTCTTATCCCTCCCTCACCACCTCCGGCAGAATTTTCCACGAACTGTCAGAAACGGTACTATAACGCGAACAGGAAGGACAAAATGGAACAGACAAAGCGGAAAAAAGCAAAAACCACTGGAAACCAGGTGGACTATCCGGAAGAGAACACTGAAGATTCTGACATATCGTCTACGAACGTAAAGATAATCGAACGAACACAAGCATTCCTTCATTCTCATCCACTCACCAGTGCACATGACGATTTGGAATCGGATCCGATACTTGGGTATCTAGTTCGTGCTGCGCGTGCTGGCCACGAGACACAGCCTTCCTTAGATGAACAAGAAGGCAGGTTGGAAGTTGATCTTCCCGACAAACTACGTCGTGTGCTGGCATTAGATTCAAGTGACCTTAAAGCACGTTACTCCCATGAGGAGCGTATCGTGAAGAGTCTGGTTCTAGGCCAACGGCTCGGTCATTATGACCATACGAAGGGAGGCGAAATTTGGGACGTTGGCGAAGACAATGTTACATTTTACAGGGAAGATGGGACTTGGAGAGATGCTGACGGCGAGGACGATTGGGAGGGTGAACCTGTCCCATGGGAAACAGGGGAGTTGTAGCCGCCGTCTTCAGTGTATGGTACGTCTCCGGCTCTTTGCGTCGTTTACCGTTTAAGCCTCTAGAAACATGTTTCAAGTAGATATACACACAGGCTTGCAGCAATATCTGTCGCTTGTTCATCAACGTTCGGTATCCGCTGACACGTGGACGAAAGAATTTGGCAAGGCGCCCTTACCTCTATACCTTATGCCCCCACCACCGGGCGCAATAAACTTTCATTTTCTCAGTACTTACAGAGTATGAGCGTCGTCATTTGCAATCAGAGAATTGTAGCTGGCATGAATGCCTCGTTACATGTGCGTGTCCTACATCTAATGCCACCTGATGTCAACCTCAGTATCGATCGACACTCGAAGCGAGGATACCTACTGTACATGGCATGGCGACTTGCGTGTCCTGTGCGTTCTCTGCGCAGTTTGCGTATTAAATAGATCATCCTGTTGCACATATAACATGACCTTTCACTTATTGTTCATAAACAGTACTATCATCTGCGACTTGGCTTGGTCCTCCCTTCACCTCAGCCCTTGCAATAGTCTTCTCAGCGTCGGTACTTCACCAACCTAGAAAACCGGGCGTCATCTTTATACTTTCCTCAACGCCATGCCCGAACAAAAAATGCAACCTATAATCCTGCGCGACATAGATGCGACAAACAAGTTGTTTGAGGCTATTCTTGATGCTCCGAATGGTAGGCGTATGCTGTCGAGAGTAGCAAGGACCTGTCGCGCATTGTGCGAGCCCGCATTGAACATCCTCTGGAGAGATCTAGATTCTTTGATTCCTATCTTATGGCAATTTCCTGGGCATTTGCTTAAAAAGGCCCGTAAGCCAGGAATGGGCTTCGTACGTTGCGCATTCCATTCAATCACCGGTTGAGATTGATTGGAGCGTTTCAGGTGAAAACACCCACAGAGACAGATTGGGAAACTGTTCTCAAGTACAGCAAGCGGGTTCGCCAAATCACTTACAACGAACACGCCAACAACATATCACCTTCCATATTTGCGGTCCTTGAGGAATCCCGTCCGCGATCACAGATCTTTCCGCAGCTCGTCGAGCTGAATTGGAAGGTGGAAACACCCGCAGGTCTTGCACGGTCCTCCACATTCCTCAGCCCTCAACTTCACGCAGCGAATCTAGAGGTTGGCACGAAGTTTCCTCAGCTTGACACATTCCTCGCTGACCTGACGAGCCGAACTCGACTCACGTCATTCTCATTCATTTCACCGACTAACCTTCCTGACTCTTTCACTGAACTTCTTGGCCGCCAACACTCACTGGAAAAACTTATTTTGATGGCTCCTGGTGCATTGGCTCCTGGTGTTGGCCGATGGGTCGCATCTTTATCAGAGCTGAAGACGTTGAGGCTCGACCTGACAGGAAGGTCCATGATTGCTGTCGAGGGCTTTTTTGATGAACTGCGTCCCAGATCCGGGGATTCAACTCCTAGTTCGGTGGGGTCCACTGACAGCGGTGTTTTTTCAGACGACGAAGTAGACTTCTCGTTGATTCGGAAGTCAGCCCTTCGCTTGACGGGTGATTTGAGGTCAAAAGGCTCCTTTGCTCAAGTGCGCAAGCTCCATCTCACCGGAGATGTTTCGAACATCGCCGTGTTCATAAAACACATTGCAACCCCTTTGACACAACTTGAACTTGTCATTGAGGATCCTCCTGACAAAGCCGATTGGCACGACCTTTCCGCCTTGATCTGTGAAAAGTTGGGTGACTCATTGCAATCTTTGCGGGTAACCGCGACCAATTCGTCTCGCTTCGTGGACCTCGTTCGTTCTACTTCAAGGGCCGAACCAGCCTCAGGACGACTGTCTTTGGAGCAATTCGCCTACCTTCCTTGCTTAAAACGCTTGGAGTTCGACCTTCCTGAGTCCATTATCTTTGCAGACGTAGATCTGCGATGTCTTGCCAGGGCGTGTCCGAACCTTGAAGTTCTGAAGCTGTGCCCACTAGCGCGATTTCCTCCGTCGACAGGAGGCCCAAAAATTGATCTAGACACTATCGCCGGCCTCATCAGCAGCTGCAAGAAATTGCATACACTCGCGGCTGTAGTAGATGCGACAAGAAGCAGCAAAGATATTCTCTCTTCAATCCAAAATTCCTCCAAGTCTCTCTTGCGGCTGTATGTCGGACATTCCTGGATAGTTGATTCGTTGCAGGTCGCCATATATCTCAGCCACATCGCCCCTAACCTAGAAACACTTCGATGGTTTCAGGAGAAAAACCGGTCAGGTGTAATTGAGGCAAATGCGCGAAGGTGGCAAAGTACTTCTGACCTTCTCCCACACCTTCAAGGAATACGCCTTCTAGAACGCCAATTCGCTCAGAAAGCCGCACACGTAGAGCCAAAAATTACCGCCAATAAAAGTGTCGACGCTCGCGTTCAAATGGCAGATCATGGCGTAAATGCGTCCCCCAAGACACAGAACAGTGCCGTCCAGGTCTCTACCACTTTAGTCAACCAATCAGTCCAGGCCAAACCGAATTACGCGTCCGTCCTTGTCGATGCTAGACCGCCTACTGTTGATGCCAATATTCAAGCCGTAACGAACCTCGTCAACAAAGAGGTAGACGCCGTTCCATCCGTGCCGTCACGGGTCGAGGATACTAACAGTGTTTCGAGATCCATCCAAGCGCTCCTTACTCCTACTACATTCATGAGAGCATCTCGCCGCTCCTCTGTGTCACTCGTTGATTTCCCATCCGTCATTAGTCTCTTGTCTCTTGTATACAGGTTCTTGATCTTCTATCCTTTATCATTTACTTCTCGTATCTTTCAAACTGCTGCTTCTGGTATCAAGTGGCGTCATGCAGACATGGAAACACAGGAACAGATTCCTCCAGCTGGTACTCACAATTCCCAGCCAACTGATTCGGACATTGCCTTGGATACTTTGGTCGCCGAAGTCCGTCACTAATCAATATGTTGTTACCACTATACTTACTCTCATGTATTTTGCTGTCACTACTATAGGACACACATGATTATGCACACATACAAAGTGACGAGGGACAGGTCTCACGAACATGCGAGGTGAATGTCGCCACATGGATTGACCCCAAACGGAAGGAACAAATAATAATCAATAACACGGGGACGCGTCACTCAGATTGGATCCAAAGAACGCTCAATTCACCGTCCTACCGCTCCGTCATGTCTGACAACAAGAAACAGGAGAAGGATTTTACATCTGAGGTTGACACTCTTCTTCCAGAAGCGGAGGCGTCAGTGAAGGTTTGAATTTCTCCATAATAAGACCACTCTGGTCCATTTACCCATATCATCAGTCGGGCAAACTCCAAGAAGGCCTTGATAAAATATTTGCTCTGGAAAAGCAAACCAGAAATGTGAGTAACTGACCTTTGAACTTGAACCTAGCTTTAAGTCATTAATAGGCTGCGGACCTGACATCAACGACGAGACTGGCGAAAGCTGCAGTTGAACATTGTTATAAAGCCCGTGACTTCGTCCTTCTGAACTCCACTATCTCCATCCTAAGCAAAAAGCATGGTCAATTGAAAGGTGCTATTCAGGCGATCGTGGAATTGGCAATTGGCTGGCTGGACGAGATTAAGCAAACAAATGGAGTTCCTAAATGGCTTGAGGTCGTCGAGACACTCCGTAGTGTCACGGAGGGAAAGGTACGTTTTATATACCTGCGACGCTCAACAAATCCGATTTGTAAGTTGCAATGCAGATCTTTCTTGAAACACCTCGTGCCCGTGTAACCATGCTTCTTGCCTACTATCATGAAGGACTCTCAACTGCTTCGACTTCTACTTCAGCAGCGCAAAATGAATCGCTCCAAACTGCCTGTGATTTACTTTCCGATCTACAAGTCGAGACATACTCCTCTATGGATCGTCGAGAAAAAACCGAATTCATTTTGGAGCAGATGCGCCTCCTGATCGCTGTAGCTCGGCAGAAAGATGCAGAACAAGGCAAGGTGGGTAAGGATGCTTTGGGAGGTGGCGAAGCGGAGTGGGTCAAGGTGAGAGTGGGTGGCAGAAAGGTCAACGAGGAGTTCTTGAAGGCAAAAGATAACGAGGTGATCTTCCCTCATCGGTTTTTGGTTGAACTTCGACCTACAGAGAACGCCAGGACCTCAAACTCAAGTTCTACGACTTGATGATTCAACATGCACTTCACCAAAGCAATTATCTTGATGTCGCCAAATACTATCACAAGGTCTGGGAGACACCTTCAATCAAAGATGATATTGAAGACAAAGGCAGAGCAGTGAGACTTCATCTTGTATTTCCTTGCTTAACCTCATGTGCGCTATCAGGCTCTTGAACATATCGTTTACTATGTCATCCTTGCTCCTCACGATAACGAACAATCCGACATAATGCACCATCTGTTTGTCGATCCTTCTCTCAGCAAGCTGGATCTTCACTAGTGAGCCTTCCGGGTCTCATTGCATATCATTTGTGCGGTATTGACACTATGCAGCAACCTTGTTAAATGTTTCATAACTCATGAACTCATGAGATGGCCAGGAATAGAAGCAATCTATGGCGAGTTCCTGAGAAAGACGCCCGTGTTCAGCTCAGAAAAGAGATGGGAAGATCTTCACACGCGCGTCATTGAACATGTCAGTTTCCTTGTTGATTTTGTCTCAAAGACCTTCTCATTAGATCACAGAATATACGCGTTGTCGCGGAATATTACACAAGGATAACTCTCATTCGATTAACGTCCCTCCTTGACCTCACAGCGAAGCAGACAGAAGAGATCCTCGCACGATTGGTTGTATCTGGAACAGTGTGGGCCCGGATTGACCGGCCAGCGGGCATTGTAAGCTTCAGGAATAAACGCAGTGCAGAGGATGTCATGAATGACTGGAGTTCGGACATGCAAAAACTCCTAGGTCTGGTAGAGAAGACATGGATGGGAATGAATGCAGCACAAGCCGCTCAATCGCGAGTAACCAAAGCTTCTTCGTAGTATTCATACTTTTTCCCCCTCAATCGTATTAATTAATTCTTTGGAAAATGAGTACCGGGATAATTAAATGAAATAAGTGATGGAGTATGTTACAATAGTGCACGAGGCTTAGACTTCATTAGCATTTGGAGGTTCATTGGATCCGCCGCTGGTGTGGGGTCTTTTGCAACCGGTTTCGTTAGGAGAGGTGCGTATGACGGTCGGACACCTTCTTTCCACAACCTGACATATTCTTGTCCCTTTGACCAATCTTTGACACCCTCGTTCTTTTCGACAATCGCCTTCCAGCGCTTTCGGGCAGCGATTGCTCCTTCATCAAATTCTTCACGTCTCTCAAACGTAGCCAAATTTCGCTTTTCCTTCTCAAAAGCATGCTCGATCTCGCCTTTTGAGAAAACGGCACCGAGATACTCTGCCTCCATGTTGGCAAATTTTGTCATTATGGAGTGTTCTGAGCGAAGAGCACGGAACTGGGCAACAGCTGTCGCATAGGCTTCAGAGAGGTTTTTTTTGTGATTCTCATACAAATTCCGTGCAAACAAGACGGCACTATTAAGTATGTTTGGGTCAGCCACTTTTTATACAGAGAAACGAA
>QLON01006202.1:0-57581 GCA_003313675.1 Termitomyces heimii
AAGGATAAGTGGGTTGCTGTGAAGGGTACTACCCCTACTGATACTTCGACCACGACGCCCACGACGCCTGCTGCTGATGCCAACCCATAAAACCCCAACAAACTATTCAGAGGTTTCTTGACGATATGCGCTTTCAATGTGCGGTTGGTCCTTCCTCTCAGGCTCCTAGAGGAGCCGGGAAAGTACCAACCCATTTTACTTTCCTGTCCCGCCGTCTGCTTGTTTCCCCTCTCGCTGGTTTATGTTGCGTGGTTCGGGTGATCATCGCGTTTTGCGCGCTCTTTACGTATGATAGGATTTTATATCATGTCTGATGCTTACAGATAGTATATACATGAATGATACGGCTTTGTGGGCTGCCCACTCTACTAATGTATTATTTAACACGCAGAATTCAGGTCGAACGATTCAACTAATATTCATCTGACGTCACCGCCGAAAGTTTAAAGCGTAAAAGACATGAATTGCATGTATATTTTGAAAGTGAGACGCAGTTGAACTGCTAATAGGAAGGCTCGGGGTAACCAGAACCAAAAGGTAGTGTAATCTATGACCATGATATATTTTCCTCGTCCCTCCATTTCTATGTAGACTTCAGATTAACGTCCGACAGGATCTTAAACGCCTCCTTGTACGCATCCAATAACGCCTTTACGCGCGCCCGCTCCGCCACGAGCGCCTCATCCTCATTAAGCATATCTGCGAACAGCTCAGGCTTGTACAACGATGACACCAGACGGTTTTGGACGTGTTGTGAGGTGTGGTTGACGAGGAGATGCATGATCGCCTTGGGGATCAGATCTTGAATGCTCTGGCGGACAATATTGAAATACGACGCAATAAGCGAGCGAATAAGGGACGTCTCCATCTCCTCTCGAGGAGTCATGTTAGCACCCTCGACCGAGACCTGCCAAGCCAATGAAAAAAATAGCGTCAGCACCTCAATCGTTTCAGCTGACCCATACGGCAGTGCCACTACTCACAGCCTCGATATGCTTGCCTAGACTCTTCATGTCATACGCCGCGCTATTCCCATCAATACCCCTTTTTCCCGCCATAAGCCCCTGCGACAGCACGGTTTCCGCCCCACTTACGTCCCTTCCCACAGGCACAATCGCGTTCTGCACCCCCGCATGTTGACTTCTCTCGACACTGGATCCCGAGATCGGACCGGGCCCATTTTGGCCGAAAAAGTAGTTGAGAAAAGTCTCCCGCGCGGTCGGGGACGACCCACTGCCGTTGGGCATGGGCCCTAATTGCGGTCGGTGGGCATCGCGTGCGTTTTGAGCTTGAGATTGGTTTTGGCTCGAGTGTCGGCTTCGTGATGAGGCATGTTTATCGTGGGTACTGGTGCCTGCCGCCAGCGAAGGTATGGTGGTACTTGTCGAGATGCTGGACCGAGAGCGGTCGTGAACGGTCGACGAGACGGAGCGAGAGTCCCGTGGTGGGAATATGCTGTCTTCGGAAGAGGTCTCGTCGTCCTCTTCTGGTGAGTTCCCATTGATTGTCGTGGGTTCCGTCGATGTTGGCTATACGGGGTAACGTCAACTTGAGGGCAATATCGCTGAGAGGAAAAACATACCCGAGGAGGAGCAGGTAATCGTTGAGGAATATTGTTCTGCTGTGAAGTGATCGCAGATCCGGAAATGAACGCGGGATGGTTGGTGTTGATGTACGCCGCTTGTATCTCGATCAAGCTCTGAGCGTACTCAGAGGTAGGCCCCAACCGTTCACGGAGCAGTTCCGACACAACCTCAATCAGCTGTGCATGGAGCCGAGGGAACCTTTCGAGCTCCTATTGATCGTGAAGGGAGAGAAACAGTTTAAGGAAACAAAAACAAGCGATTCCTTTTTAGCACGTACCGCGTTTGTACAATTGTGGCAAATTTTCACCAACTCTTCATACACCAGCTCCACGCATCGCAAGCTAGGCGCCTCAAGCAGTTTTATCTGCGGTTTCACAAGCAGGTCAAAGGCGATCTCCGGCACAAACAGACTGGGCCGAGGACCAGTAGAATTACGGATCGCCGTTCGGATATCCTGGTTCTCGAGGTTGTGAGTCGCGTCGATTGAAGCAAGTGCATGGCCAAAGACGTCATTGAAAATGTAATATATTCGTGCACCTCCTGAAAGTTCTTTCGTCGAGATATCAACTCTGGTGCCCTCAATCGACGCGATAAAGTCGCGCGCGAATTGAGTCATGAGGCGGAGAATCAGCGATCCTTGCTGTTATCGGAATGAGAAAGGAGATGACTTGCTGAAATTGGATGCTCACCTGGTTCTTGTCTCCGAAGATAGCAGAATCACCAAATGAGTTGAGTTCTTGCTGAGCTTGGCCCATCAGCGTGTTAAGTCGCGCTTTCATGTCCGGAAGTTTTTCACGTATATGGTTCATCAGTACCTACCGATGGCAGCGTTAGTGTTTCCCGTAGACTCATGAGAGCAATCAACGCACCTGATTGAGCGTTTTAGCCAGATACTTTGTTCCATTCTTGTGTGAAATATTCCGGTAAGCGGGGTGGTTTCTGAAGAACTCATTTTCACTCTCAAGCGCATCCGCCATGCTCTTTTCTGACATAATATCCTGTTGACTGCGATTGACAACACCGATGAAGCCCAATTTTAGTGGGTAGACACGTCCTGTGAGGATATCGAGAGCGTTGGTACCGGCGTCCATGAGGTCGAGTTTTGTCAACACGCCAATGGTGCGTCGGCCTTGAGGATCGACTTGGCGGGCTAGCTTAAGTGATTCAGAGTTGGCGAGGTCGACATTGGCCGGTGACACAGATAAGATAACGCTATGCAAGGAGGCTCATGGGAGGTCGCCAAAAACGGCAAACGAGACATACCTATTTGGTTTTGAGATGTATTCAAGAATGAGATTACGAATTTGCCGTTCGATATCGCTTGGTTGATCACCAACGGGGATCTGAAGGTAAGAATAAATAAGATATCCGAGGTCATGCATTGACTACACGCACTTTTGTCAAACCTGGAAGATCTACCAGTGTCAAATCCAGGACGTCTGGGCTGTATATCCTCAACGATATGGGCAGCTTGCTAACACCCTTGTTCTGACCAGCGACCCGGAATGTCTCTTGCTCAATTTCCTTGCGAATCTCATTGAAGTCTGTGAAACGCTTGTCTACGTGGAGGAATTGAGCCCATTCTGTATATGGTGGTGCATTCGGTGAAGGTTCTGTCGGAATAGGTGTGTGGATGAGTTGCAGAACAAGCGGTCGTCGTGTGACAATTCCCTGCCCTCGAGGAAGAAAGTCGCGTCCGACAATTCTGTACATTGGTCAATAGTGTTCAACTAAATAAAGGCAGAACAAACGTTTCTAGGACACTCGATTTGCCCGCCGATTGACTGCCCACCTACAGCAGAACCGCGTCGTGAGACTCCCAGTCATAGAAGGATGTGAAAGGCGGGCGATACATACAACGACGAGCTGAGGCATGTCCAGCTCCCCTCCTACACGCCGCAAGTCAGCTTTTACGCAAAAATAGAATAAATTTTTGACGAGCCTAGGTTGCTGAACGTGTCCTGAAGTTTATTTACAAGCTTGATGAGATCCTGATCCATATTCTCCAGCTAGTGTGTTCAGATGGACTATGGTGAGAGGAGAAGAGGAGAGGGCGGTGTCGCCGTTGTAGTAAGAAACGCGTGAAGGCGGCAACGCGGCTTCTGGCACCGGAATAGCCAATATTTGGATCAGACGCTCATGGACGCACTTTTTGGTTTTTTGTGCAATTATCTTTCCAACGTACAATTTGGCAATATGCAATTCAAATCACCTGAGAATAAAAATGGAGAAACAATGCACATGTTGTTAAAGTCGCAAAAAATATGCTAACTTCTTGAAGTGTGACGGTCACCATCAAAATAAAAGTAACGCTTTGCCAGCAATATTTGTTGAATTTCATGTCTACTCTAGCACTTGAAAACCCCGACAGCCTCGAAATATGTCAGCCCCACCTGATGCCCTTTCACATCGACTACTCCGGCCCAGCACCAATATCAGCCTACCTACGCGTCAATGCTGCGAAGGAAACCGTTGGCGCACCCGCGCCAGAAGAACCCCAGAGCGACGCGCAGCCCACCTCCACCCCACAAGATACAGGCCCATTGCAGGAACCTGGTGCATCTATAGATATTCCCCAAGATAAGGTGGAATCCGATGCGACTTCAGTGCCTGAGCCTTCTTCATCGGTCACAAAGCGCGTAACAGATGCAACGACGCGCTTTATCTCGTCATTCAGAGGCCGTACAATACAAGGATTGAAGGTATCTCTTCCAGAGGGCTACGTAGGTGTTGTGTTACGCGAGAATGACGCGTCGAATTCAAAGCTGTGTGACAAGAAGGGAAAGGGCGTTGATAGAAAGATTCCGAAGAATGATGAGAAGAGAGCTACGAGGGGCCGTAGAAAGGTGGTGAATGATGAGCCCGAGTCTGTTGACGATGAACTCATGAACGTGGACGAGGACGAAGAAACACGGACATTGTCTATCGCGTCTCAGTTCTCAAGTTTTGTCCTATGGCATGCTGATCATCCTGTCGACGAGGGCCGCGATGAATATTTCCGCTCCCTCAACGAATGGACACGACTTGCACATTTGGTATGAGTTCCACGCGATGGAAAGAAACGAACCCTCATAATTTTTTTTTCGGTGTAGATTCATCAAGTGGAAGAGTAAGTCTTCCACGATACTTTCTTGTATTGTTATTTACGCCTTGAATCTGTATTCACTCTTCTTCGATATTCTCGCAATCACTCGATTTTCAAGCTTATACCATAAAAGCATCGACACTTCTTGATGCAGGAAAAATTGTATATCTATTGATAGAAGGCTCACGGCGCTCTTTACTAATTGTGGCATTGGATGGTTCTTTACACGTGCGACTTGATATTTGATTACTGCTGCCTGTAATCATGTAATCATGCTCTGAGTGTGCCCAGCAGAATAGCACAGCCAGAAGGCAGAATAAGTGACCAGATACCTATTCAGCTATGGCACACTATATGTGTAGCTTAAAGAGATACTGTAAGCAAGGCTTACGCCATTGCTATTGTTCAGTGACAATTGAAGTAATGAGATATAAGAAAGATGAATATCAGTATTGAATGTGTTGTGCAAACCATGTCAATAAACTGACCTTTGCTTTCGTGCCTTTTGTAATTTTTTACTTCACAATAGATCAGTATTATAATTGTCTGTTTACCAAAAACAACCACCAAGTCACAAACAGAAACTAAAAGACCTTCAACCCCATATCCAGTATATCCATCCACAAATGAAATGTATAGTAGATACCACGCGTATAACGAATGCTCGTGCAGGGTACATACGTATGATGTTCACATGAAATAAGTCCACAGAATCATCCAAACGGAAGGATTCCAATCAAAGCAAAACCACAAACGCGACCGTAGACGCGCTAAGAGCCATAACCGCCTGCCACACGCGCGAATTCACAACGACAGACCCAGCTGCGTTATCCTGAACATTCGCAGATGCAGACACAGACGGTGTTACCGCACCAACGGACGACGGCAGGACGGTAGTAAAACCCGACGGGGTCGGCACAATCGTGCTCAAAACCATGGACGAAGAGGGCAAGGTCGTCGGCAGAACGACGGCGGAGGTCAAGGAACCGAGGGGTGCAGATGCCACGGGCGACGTGGATGCAGGGATGGGAGACCCTGCGGCGGAGGATGAAGCGACAAAGGAGGGCGGCGGGACGGCGGTTGAGGGATCGGAGAGGGCGCCTGTCCCCCAGGGAATTTCGGCGCCCCCGGGTTGGGTGTTGTTAGTGGGCGGGGTGGATGCACCGGCGGCGGATGCGATGGTGAAGCGGGTGGTCCATTGTTTTTGGGGTGCATTTGGTGCGGTGAATTGGTAGAAGTAGATCGCGGAGTTGGGAGAAACCTATAGCAGGAGGGAATTAAGTTCGGTTTCTGGATCAGAGTTTTCGATACGTACGGATGGACAGACGTGATCAAAGGTCCCGTCGACGGTACCATCAAGGCCCGTCGCCACAGCTACGATACATTGATTGATTCGTCAGAAAATTCTCAAACGCCAGAGGCTGACCGAGACGCAAACTCACTCGTAAGATGGACCATATTGAGATTATCTCCCGTCATGAGCTGAATAGCCATATTCTTCCATGCGGTCGGAGAGCCCTTATCCCCTTCCCATTCAATATGACACGTTCCGCCGACTTTGTACACGACGCCAGGCCCAGGATCAGAGGGCGTGACATCAGCGCAGACCCGGAGGAGAGAGGCAGAGGCGAGGAGAGTCGTCAATGCGAATGTTGCAAACATTTTTCAGAGATAGGCTGTGGAGGAAAATAACGTTAACGAGTTACAACGAGACCAGCAAGTCGTGAGTCGAGACGGACGGAAGGATTGGAAAGGAAGAAAGGATTACATGAAGTGGATGACACGTCGGAAGAAAAAAAAGTGCGGCTTACAGATTATGTTTTCAGGTTTTAGGGAGAATGCTAGTTAGTAAAAACCTTTCGAATCGTGAGTTATAAACGAGTGGACTGGTTTTAAGAGGTACGACGGAGGCAAGACCTAGACAATGTGGTGGACTCGGCGAAAGTCAGATGAGATGAATTGCGGGAATAAAACATATGTACCACATGCCCATGTCAATATATTCGCGGCCCTTCATCACACAGCCACCGTCGCTGCATTCCTACAAGGAAATTTGTCACTCCATCTATAGACTTGATACTACGCCATGTCAGTTTGTATCGCAGGTCCCATCCATTTCCGACCTAGAACAAAAGTCAACAACTGATGGGCGCCGGAAATCCCCCCTTCAAGTTGATGATGTTGTTTTGAAGAATTGATAACTGATAGATCACACCATTACACGCCCTCGATACACATTCGTTTGGCTCTTCTGCGGCATTTCTTACAACGAGGCAGCGAGTGGGCGTAAGTATTCAAGCGCGGACTAAAGTGAACGACATAAACAACGTGGATAACATGATGCCCGCCCAAAGTCAATCAGGAGATCTATCTGATAGACGCCTTTTGAAAACCCACGCCATACGATTGCATCAGAGGAAGCAAGATGCTGGCATAAGACCGCGGCCTAAAATGTTTGGACGAAATTCAAAGACATTTTTAGGCGCTCACAGCTCAATGCGTATGCATCGTTGTAACCTAATAATGAATCGAGTTATTGGGACAACTGGTTTCCCAGGCGTTGACGAACAAGAGATGAATATCTGCTAATATGTAGTGTCCCATGCTGTAGTAGCCTACATTTTCAGTTGAAGTCTAAGGCAACTGATCGAGCGAGACGAGAGTGAATGTAATCGACATATTACCCGGAGCGCATGCCACGGATGGCGCACTCAGCATCAATGGGGCAAGTTCAGGTGGGTGTGCCGATCTAATGGACCACTCCATCTACATACGACAAGAGGAGTATCGCTGGGTCCGGCCCGAACGGTCGCGCACAGCGTAGTCGCTGCATCGTACCTAGTGCATCATAAACCGAAGTCGAGTAGACCTGAACAAGCGACTTTCGAATGGTGAAGAAGTGGAAAGAATGATGAAGTAACAGAAATGCTGTTCCAACGAGTGCTTTTAAGCAACGACAATCTGCATAGCTTACATGGCGTAACTGTCAATACCAAGCCACATAGGCTTTAAAGTACAGAACTTACTCTGTATGTAAAATCCCGTTGAGATCTAGGAAAACCGCACTGAAATCGTCCTCTCACACTGTAACAAGTAGCAACCTGTTAAGCATCGTGGTCAACTGTCAAGGAGAAGATGATAGCAGGCACGAGAAGCGGGAGAATGAGGTTCAGAGAGATAGTCTGCGGGAAACTGAATACGCATATCATATAAAGCGCGGAGGCATTGTACTGGAAACGTTGACAACTCTCTGAAAAGGAGATATCGAAGCATTTGAGAGTCATAAATAGGCGGGCATGTTGAGAAACCCTATTATTTCTTGACCTAGTCGGGAAAGGGATCATAAAATCCAAGGAGGTTACGGAGCTAGAAATATGATAAAACGAGCCTGTCAGATCCATACCGAGAAGAGCGCACAGCAACAGGAATGTGGACGAATTGTGTAGTAACAGGCATATAAAGGAAATAAAATTCTCTCCCTACAGTCATAAGTCGACAGTATGCTTTCAGGATAAACCACAAGATTGAGTCCTATCAATCCGCATTCATCAGTTTCGAGTGATCTTGTCAAGATCATCCTGAAAGTCAGATGAGGGGAGCATCACAAACAAGGGACCTGTATGGATCAATGAATCACTGCTACACATCTGGTCTGCCCTGAGATATGAGCAATGAACAACCGTTCAGTTAACTTTGAGTATCTCAGATAACATCTTTTCCGAGATGAATAAGGTATATAATATTTGGGGTCGTTCAACACAATGAAAAGCTGTGGAGCTCACAAAAATCTGCAGACACGCGACAATTGTTTCTCAATAGTAATCTTACATAGTCCACTCCTCAGATATCTGAATGAATTCAACCATCAATTATCATTGAACATGGACAATGGAAGGAGCGTACAAAATAACTCTAACGGCTCCCAACGAGCCAATGAACCAACGAACAAAATGCAATAGATAATACACAACAGTCTTTACTTCGGCAACAAAAAGCCTCGGAAATAATCCAAGGTGCCGTCAGAACGCTTGCTCTATCCAGCGCGCGCAATCTACGACTCGTTCTTCGTCTGGAGCCCCAGGCTCTTCAGAAGAACCTCCGAAAACTCCTTGAAATCCTGCTTCGAACACGATCTTCCAGGCTTCTCAAATGTCAAGGCTTTCTGCATGTACTGTTAACACGAAAAAACCCACCTTGAGAGCATATATCACAATCTCCCGTTCGTCCTTGTTTCCCACCGGTTCAGTGACAAGGATGCGCAAGGCATGCTCATCAGCATCAAAAGTACAACGTATCGAAGGATGGAGTCGAATGTTGAGCGAGACCTGCCAAAGAGGTTCACGGCGAAACACTGGAATTCGTCAAAGAAATCGATCGACGAACACATTATCGAAAGTACTGACACAATCGTTCGTCTCGCGTAGTCCTATCGGACAAGAGTTTGACGTGTCCTAACATCCCGTCCGAAAATGGCTTATCCCCACGTTTGACGAAAAATTTGATGCCCTTTAATTCTTGCTTGACGTCTTCGTTCTCCTCACCAGTGTGGTCTATAATCGCCATTGGATGACGCATCGATATACAGTCATAAGTGTATATACATACGTTTAACCTCGGTCGATTTCGAGGTTGTAGCTGCCACCAAGACATGCGATGAACTTCCCTCCTCAGTACCGCACTCGTAATCGTCATTGAGATTCTTTGGAAGACTCAACTCAGACCAAGTGGGCTTCAGTTTACCAGGTCTGGGAGACGCCGTTGAGAAGGGTGAAGAGGTACCTACAAACGCTGAGAACGCGTTCAAAGTAATAGGGTGTTGTGACTATGAAGAATCAGCCATCTATACAATCCGACCTCGAGAATCCACGCATGAAGAAGTACTCACAGGCTGAATGGACTTTGGCAGAGGAGACGAAATTGTCGCTGACGATCCGAATACAACCTGTATTCGATATCAGCAAGGAGCAGATGGATTGTTTTAGAGATAAGCGTACATTCGGAGGAGGCGTGATAGATCGCTCGCTGGAGACGCGAGGCGGTTGCTCCTGGATGATTGGCAGGGGTGTGGCAAGTGAAGAATCCTCCGCAGGACTTTCGGGTTTCTATGCAAACTCCGTAAATTTCAAACATTGGCAATTGATAACAGGGCTGACATTGAAATTTTCCTTGTGGGCATCAGTCACAGTTGGGACTGGCAGTGTTTCGGGGATAACCTGCAGGGGATTGATAACAGGGCTGTCATCGACAGGATCTTCGTGGGCGTCAGTCGTCGAGACTGGCGGAGTCTCAGGAAGAACCTGCAGTACTCTTTCTAACCACAGTACCAGGATATCAAGACATCCACACACCTCTTGAGAAGTACCTTCCAAAGAGGGAGTCCTGCTCCGTTTCTTAGGCGGGTAGATCAGTTCGAGATTCTGGAGGTAAGACACAATCTTAAATATAGGTCAAGGTGAAGAGATGTTACTTCCTAACGTGAGGATATTCAGTCTGGCAAGGTCAGAATCATAATACATAATTAAATTGAACATGGATAATGAACGATCACATACAGAAGAGTTTTCGTGCTCGTCATCTGTTGTTCGCTTCCGTTTCAAAGATGGCAACTCCGTCAAAATCTCCTTTGGCCTGTCTTCACCAACATTTAAGGGTAACTTTCCTACAGCGCTGCCATCGTTTTGATCATGCGTCTGCGTTTGAGAACCACTGGTAGATGCAGTACCAGACATGATCGTCCGACTATTGAGCACGACCGAAAGGATGACAATTAATTTTCTTTTTCAACCAAGACACGCCTACACGCAGCGTTTACGTACGATTCAGCAATGGAGAGCCTACGAGAACAGGCGTAGCCCATAGTAACAGCAAAAGTAGCGAGCCCATAGACAACGAGACTCATATCGTTTACGACGAGAAGCGTAGAAATGAGCTTGTATCAAAATTTACGAAGCTACGACAGCAATAGTTCCAGCTTTTATTAGTAGCGAGAAGACGAAGAAAAAACTTACGATTCAACAGATGAGCAACCAGTAAATATGGAAGAGGAAAAGATGCAGTTCGCTGTTTCCTCCGACTCGATTTTGTTGCCTTTCAACGGAGTAATGCCTAACCTTATGCACGATGTAATCGCCTCGCTGCGGACATGAGTTGTGATCCCATTAGTCCGATAACGGCTCCTGCACACGTGTCGCGGGTCATATCTTGGGTCATGGGCAAGGTTCAATTGCGAGAGAGGACTTCAAACTTGCAGAAGACGCGTATTATACATCAAGATCTCCTCAAATAGGAGATGGGAAGTATGAAAGGATTTTAGTGTGTGTGGAGTCGAAGATCCCGAAGTCGTGTGAAAGCCGTATATCTCCAGTTGTATATTTCTTCCCGTCCCGACGAGAGAAGTCTCACTATTAAATACTCTTCACTCAATGTTCCACTACGGATATCCTAGAGATTGCGGCATGGATATGTCAAGCATACTGGTGAGGTCGCATCGAGAAACCTTAAATTGACATATATCCATATCAGTTGATCAGACTAGTTTGCGGTGAAGTACGAAGGAACGTCCATGATGAGAACCTGTCGTCAGTATTTGCCACACAGTCTTACTCAGATTATTATAAATGTCCAATCAATGTACCAGACTTGAAACACCCATCACCTCAACTATGTCCATTTACAACTCTGCGCGCGAATATTATTTTCCAAAGGTTCAACTTCATACTTCAAGATCCAGTCACTCCGCTCATCATCGATCATCTTCCAAATAGCTTACTTCCCATGATGACCTCACTCTCCGGACTAAGCAGATTGAAAAACCCAAGGCCAACCAAGTCTTGGTAAAAGTGCATGCTGTGTCTCTGAATGTTCGTCCTTGTGCCTTACCGATGTATTTATAATCTCACCTGTGCAGTATCGAGACTTGATGATTGCATATGGTCGTTATCCGATCAAGTATGCACACATTAGCGAGCGTCATCTAAGTCGAAATAGGCACCTGATGTGTCTTCAGTGGCCCACAGGACCTCGTGCCTTGCTCCGACATGGCTGGTGAGGTCATGTCTGTAGGCGAAGACGTGAAGGATTGGAAAGCCGGTGATCGCGTCTGTGCGAATTTCGCGACTGGCCACCTCTATGGAGACCCGACTGCCGCCACAATGGCAACGGGACTTGGTGGTCAAGCTCAAGGAGTTTTAACGGAATACAGGACATTCCCTGCGAACGTGTGTATTTTCACCTTAACATCGAACCCTTGACATATCCCTGTCTCAGTGCTTGGTGTCTGTTCCTGGTCCTCTTTCTTATGAGGAAGCATCGACTCTTCCGTAAGTTATTATTCTCTCTCGTTGAACTATTCATTCAAGTTACTACAGCTGCGCTGCTCTCACTGCGTACAATGCACTCAATGGTCCTGTCCCTATGAAAGCTGGTGACTATGTTCTCGTGTTGGGAACAGGCGGTGTCTCGATGTGAGTTACCTATCTGTGTCCACAAGTCCACAAACTGCTGCTGATAAAGTTTTATAGCTTTGCTCTCCAGCTCGCTGCAGCAGCCGGAGCTGTAGTGATTGCTACTTCTTCCTCCGACGAGAAGTTAAAGATTGCCGGTCGACTCGGTGCTAAGTATCTCATAAACTACAAGACTCATCCTGACTGGCATCAAGAAGTGTTGAGAATCGTGCGTCCCAATTTTACTTCTTATCGGTAAGAATTGCCTGATTTTTTCGCCTTCAGACGAAGGGCACCGGTGTTGACCATGTTGTTGAGGTTTGCAGTTGAACCATCTGCCGCAGTATATCACTAACTGATTGACCTCTTTCCACAGGTTGGTGGACAGGGCACACTCCCCAAATCCATAGAATCTATAAGGCCTGGTGGACAAATTCACATCATCGGTTCGGTCTCCCAGGTGCTGACAAGCATTACTTACTACTACAAAGAAGAACCTTATTTTCATAGGATACTACGGATGCGGTCAGCCTCATTCGTTCCTGCATTAGGAGAGCCGTTACACTCCGTGGAATACAGATAGGTTCAAGGACTCAGTATGTTTACGTTTTTTCCCTCTGTTCGTCCGCATCCTCGTTAACTTCTACACACGTAGATTCGTCGACATGAACAGGATGATTGCGGCCCACCCGATCACGACACGTCCCTATATCGATCGTGTTTTCCCGTTCGAAAAGGCCAAGGAAGCGTATCGTTACCTCGAGTCTCAAGTTCACGTTGGTAAGGTCGTAATCAAGGTCACCAGGGATTAAACGTTTAAACACGTACAATATACACTTGACACGGTTTTGTTTGATGTATCAGCTCCGAGATTGTATGCAATGCGATTCTGCACTGTTGCTTATATGTTCGTTTAAGCTCACATCTGGAGATTCTATAAATTACTCTATATCATGAGTTGTTTTGTGTAAGTTCACGATATGATTCGTTTGACTGAGCAGACAATGCTTCCATTGTAAGAATTGAGTGGGAATTATTTAATTAAGAACTAAGGCGCCGTACGTTCGGCAGGTCAAAGTCGGGAGGGATTAGGGCGCGTTGCAAGGGGGAAAGCGCCAACAGGACAGAGAACTGAAGAGGGCATGCGGCAACAAGACACAGCTATTGTTCATGAGACATTTGACATATAGTGGTCGACAAATTGTCTCGGACATGACTTTTTGGGGGGAACTTCAACATAGGTCATTGGTCTCCAGATGCTGAGCAAAGGCTTCTGTACTGTCAACAGGAGTGCGACACGGGTTCAGCCAACCACATACAACAGAAAAACATCACCACCTTCACCACCTTCGGTTCTCGAGGGATGATCATCGCCTAGCAGAAAAATAAACGTTTCACCGAAGATCCCATCGCGAGAGTAGTCTTAGGTGACAAAGTCAGTTGAATCGATCAAAGCAGTGATCGAGGTCTATGCGAGCAAACCGACCCTCACGCGTCGCGTCTCTCGTCACCTTATCACATCGCTTTGTCGCGTCAAGGGACAATGGCCCTATTGTTCTACTCTTTGACTGTCACGGATCATGTATATAATCTAACTATGCTTTCCCCTAAATCCTTGTCCTGCTTCCTTCTCACCACTCACGTAGAGCTCGTCGGTCCTTCGGACTACGGCTTTTTCTTTCTCCCACCCCTCAAATCCACTTACCCCTCTCTCTCTCTCATATCGCTTATTCTCATTCTCTCATATCATGTAGCACTTGTCTCGTAGTTACTCGCCTGTGACGGCTTGAGTGCGGTTTCCATCCTGGGACCCGTGCAAGAGAGCAAGGGCGACCAAATAGATTCTACATGCTCGCAACACCACAGAACAATCACACTCAACGTATCAAAACAGTTCCCTTACCATCGTATCACTCATTGAACTGCTCTCCTCCATACTCTTATCATCTCCTCTACGTCGTGAGCCGAGCATAGATCACGAATGGCTCAGAATCCCCAGATACTCTCTGAATGAAATAAACGTTTCCTGTTTTGGAAGCTAATGCAACCAACATTCCTCAAATACCATGCCACTCGAAACCCTTCAACACAGTGAAGTTGCCCACCAGGTTGAGTGCATCGCTGCTTACACCAACTTTGATACCATACACACCCTTTTCCACTGTCCATGCCTCGAATCTCTCTTCCCAATACGACACAGCATACTTATCAAGAGGAAGCTCTACTCGTTCGCTCGCTCCAGGCTGTAAATTGCGTACTTTCGCGAACGCCTTAAGTTGCAATGGCGCATGAGTGAGCTCTGAAGTTTCAGGCTGCGTGATGTAGAGCTGTACAACTTCCGAGCCAGCGAGAACACCAGTATTGGTGACAGTAACGGAGACGGTTAGGCTGAATTCATTGTTTGCAATGACAGGCGCAGAGAGCTGCAGATCAGATACGATGAAGGTGGTGTAAGAAAGACCAAAGCTAAGAAAGGAACAGTGCATGAGCGTGTGGTTTCACCAGGAGGGACAAAAACTGACCCGAAGGGGAACAGGGGCTCGATATTGCGGTGATGGTAGTGTTTGTAGCCCTAGACAAGGCAAGTTGAATGTCGAGGTACGGTACACAAAAGAGCCGCAACATACAACAAACAGATCTTCTGAATATAGGACCTTGCCATTCTCAGAATGGAAATGTCCGTGCGATGGGACATCCTCGATTCTCTTCGGGAACGTCAATGGCAACTTGCCAGAAGGATTGTGTTTGCCAAAGAGGACGTCCGCAATCGCGTCACCCGTCGAGTTTCCGAGGTACCAAGCATGTATCAACGCAGGCACTTTGTCCACCCACGGCAGTGTGATACTAGAACCCTGTACAGGGAACGCTTGATCAGCAATATATACATCGAGGATTGACCATGATACCCACGGACTGAGTGACAACGACAGTGTGAGGATTCGCCTCAGCAATCTTCGCAACCAGCTCGTCTGTACGTCCGGGTAGAGCGAGCGTCGTACGATCGTATCCTTCTGTCTCCCAGTCCGCGTTCAGGCCAACAATAGCGATGACGACATCGGCCTCTTTGGCGAGCTGCACGGCCTCTGCAATGGACGTATCTGGATCAATCACTTCCGCACCTCCGAGACGCACGCCAGGATTGCTATGAGAAGACAGACCTTCGACGGAGGTAATAACAGTAAGACAATACGAATGTTTACCTATCCATCACGGCCTCATCCTCGTCGCCATCCGCTGGGCCACGTACGTTGCAGAAGTCGACGAAGACCTCGTGCACCTTGTTAGCCTTCAGTTGATAAATTGCCTTCTTCTCTTGAGTTCCACAGCCAAAGAACGCGTCTCCTCGACGTTGGCGAGTCCAATTATCGACTACCAAGTTTCCATCGACATACAACTATGTCAAGCAAACAAGTGTCAGCTACAGTATACTACCGGGACAATAATGGACAAAATCGGCGAACCTTAGCACGTACAGCCACAGTCAGACCGAATTCAAAGGCACAATCGTAAGGGCGGGGCTTGAGGTGGCCTCGGAGACGCAATGTCCACTTACGTGTGATGTTCTTCGGCGTAGACGTGCTAATAAATACCCGCGTCTCATCAACGAGGCGTGTCTCAAGCGGCGATTCGATCGCAGTAAGACTATCATCGGACTCGTGTTTGTACCACGTTCCGATCCAACCACGTTCCCCTGTGGGCGTGACAAGGTCGTTTTCAAGGGTCGGGAGAGACATGTAAGCTACACAGCGAATCTCAGGAAACAAAAGAAAAAAAATCGTAACAAAGCGGGACCTACTTCGAGCACCCTCAGAATATGTAACTGCAACTTTGCTCCCTGCCAATGCATTGACGATACCATCATAAGGCGAAACGAAATACGAGGGTTTGAGAGCCGCGGAGCCTCCACCCGATAGAACTGGGGCTTTGGCATTTCCGCCGACGATAGCAACTTTAGTGAGTTTATCGGGTTTGAGAGGAAGGACATTTCCAGTATTCTTCAGCAAGACGATGGATCCTGCTCCGACTTTGCGCAGAAGCATCATGTCCTCTGTATTGTCCACGGTACGTTCCTCGCCATCGCCGTCCAAGATCTTTTATGGAGTCAAAACTCATACAATGACGCATGATGGAGAGAAACGGACTTCAGGGGAGCCCTGCGCACATTTCCGGACAAGTTCGAGCACCTTCCGAGCACGTTGACGAATATCGCGAGTCGTGAGCTTGCGACTCTGAATGCTCCGATTTACGAGGTCCAAGGTCCGCCACTTATTGATTCCAGGCATTTCAAGGTCCAAACCAGCCTTGAAACTGAGGTCGACACTGTATACGCCGAACCAGTCGCTCATAATCTAGGATTTTGGTGGTTCGTGCATTTACACGATTTATATGACACAAACGTACAAGTCCCTTGAAACTCCACTCTTTACGGAGGATGTCATTGAGTATATGAGCGTTCTCGGAGACGTGTGTGCCATTGACGCGGTTGTAACTTTTGTATCATGAGTTTTTGTGGAATTAGAGAGAAAATTGCAAGAGATGTACCCACGCAGTCATCATACACCATGGCTTGGCATGCTTTTCAGCGAGCATGAAAGGCATCAAATAGATTTCACGAAGTGCACGGGGGCTGATGATGCTGTCATATGCCATACGGTCATTTTCCTTATCGTTTCCACTGGAAGAGCATGTCAGTTATGATAAGAGAGGCGATAATCACGACCATACACGAAGTGCTTAATCACTACACCAATTCCACCATTTTGGGTACCTCGTACGTATGCAGAAGCAATCAATCCCGATAAAATGGGGTCTTCTGAAAAGCTTTCAAAGCTCTGGCACGGATCATTACGATCGGAAAGCTAGATAGTTTACAAAAAAGAACGTTACGTACGCGACCACCAAGCGGATTCTAAGCAGCAAGGAATAAGTAGTACTATCAAGGTAGAGACATGTGTGCCCACACGTTGAATGTTACAGGTTGGGGCCAGAATAACAGAAGCTGCTTTCGACTTGGCTTCAGGTGCGAGAAGCTTGGTCCCGATTTGCTCGACAAGTTTGGTATCCCAGGTTGCACCCAGCGCGGTCGCAGACTAGCGACACTCGTAAATTGCAACAATTAATAGAGATTGGTTCTGATCACGACATACGGGAAGACATTTAGCAGGCGTTGGCATGAAAAAGTGGTTTCCTCGAATGCCATTCGGGCCATCGCTAACCTGATTTCGTTATTTATCTTTAGATTTGAGCGAGAAAGCGGTAGACATACTTTAATGGCAGGAACACCGAGACGCTCTATTTTGTGCGTGTGCCAGAATCCTACACCCGCAGTCAACAAGATGGCCTCATCAGTCGTCAGATTATCAAGGATCTCGTCGACGTTCGCATTCGCGAAGTCAGAGGGCGTCATGATATGTGTGCGGGTCAATATGGGGACAATCAGAGATAGATGATAATGAGGTGGGGAATATAAACTCTCATCTGCTTTTCGACATTCCTTTCACGGTGGCAGGTATATCCGAGGCTTCGCCGGAACATTTAAGAGGATAATTATAGAACGGAATCCGTCAAAAATTAGATTAGAAGATCAAAGGCCGAGCGCTGGGCGCTGTACCCCGGGCCAACAACCACCAAATACACAGATAGAACAAGCGTCTGATGCACAATCGAAGTGGGGTCCGGGTCATTAGCCTTTCCTCGTTCACTCAAGAGAATGCATTTTACAGCTTTGTTGAATGGTCCAGGGCCCTGAGAGTGTTCCGACCAGAGAATGGTTTCTGTACACGTGGAGACATGTTGTCAGGTGGAGCTCTGAAGGGGCGGAAAGGAGTAAAAATAGACTACGTCCGGTGATCGGGTTTATCGATTTGCATTAAGTTTGTTATAAAGCTAGGCGAGTCTCGCTAGGCTTCCTCAAATCACGACCTCCCACGTCTTTGTGTCTGAAGCGTGCCAAAGAATCTAAAACCCATTTACCGCGGGAAATCGTGGCAATTTCTGCTCCAAAATCAATCTCTTCGAATCTCCTGCTAGCCATCATGTATCTTCCATATTTCCCTTTTACGTCCATTATGCATATGCACTCAGAGTTACGACACAGATGTAGGTAATGCAATGTTCCCGATGTTCTGTATTAGATGCTGTGGAGAACGCAGGCTACCCGCATGCATGCCATGGTCTGAACCTTTATGGTTCCGTCAAATTGAATTTCACTGCACCCGAGCCACATGTTTTTCCGTTTGGGGAGAACGTCATGTATGGGTGAATGAAAATGATGGACTGTGTTGTTGAAGCATACGGAGAACAAGGGGAGATCTAACTAGAGAATGTAGAAGATAACAGGGTTCGTCCTCAGTCACTCACGGTAATGTGGTCAACTCTATTTATTATTTACCTGTAGAAGATAAAAGGGTTCGTCTACAGGTAACGTTGAGCGACTACGTTCTAGAAAGTAGACAGAGCTACTCACCCTCAGTCACTCACGGTAATGTGGTCAACTGAGGGTGGTGTTTTGGGGTACGGGAAAAATAACACAAAAAAACCAAAGACTGGTAAATACCGATCATCTCGAGGTGTGGCTAACAGTACCGAAAGAGGTAAATGCTCGATCAGCACACATGTTGAGGGTCGGTAAATCGATTTCTCAACACTCCCCTTGACTTGCCCGACCGTCGACATGCTTGAGTCCCATGAGGGTGATGAGGTAGTCATGGGTGGCTCGAGGTAGTGGCTTAGTACAGATGTCAGCAATGTTTTCAGCAGAGGGTATATGGATAACTTTGATGTCCCCTTCTTGAATATGTTCTCGAATGTAATGGTGCTTGATATCAATATGTTTTGCTTGAGCATGTCCCTCAATAGATGACGTGTTGTCAACAAGGAGGGCAGTGGAAAGAGGTTGGGTCAGGTCAATTTTGAGAAGAAAGTTATGCATCCATAGGGCTTGTTGCGATCCATGGGTTATTGCCATGTACTCTGCTTCTGTGGTCAACAGTGCCACTGTCTGCTGTTGCTTGGAGCTCCAGGACACTGGCCCCCCAGCCATAAGAAAGATATACCCTGAGGTTGATTGTCGAGTATCGATATCTCCTCCATAGTCAGCATTGACATATCCTACCGGCATTGTAGACCCTCCCAACTCCTTTGAGTACCATATCCTGTAGTTGGGCATGCCTTTGACATAGGCTAAAACATGGAGTAGGGCCTTCCAGTGTGCTGGGCCTGGATTCAATTGGAAGCACATGAGGAGTGTGACAGCAAATGAGAAATCTGGCCTTGTCATAGCTTGGGCCCACATTAGGGCACCCAGTAGCTGTCAGTATGGTTTATTATGCATGAATAGCTTCTCTGCTTTGCTTTTGAGGAACATATTGGTGGTAAAGATGATTCCTGATGGGAGCAGGGTGTATAGGAGGTTACATTCTAACATGTTGTATTGCTCAAATAGCTGAGTGAGATATGCCTTTTGAGAGAGAGATATCATGCCAGTAGCTTCATCCCTTTTAATGACCATTCCTAGGATAAATGTCAGTTTTCCTAAGTCTCTTACTTCATAAACACCTGCCAGCTGTGTCTTCACAAGTTCTGTGCCACAAGTAGTTGAGGATAATCCAAAAACATTGTCATTGAAGGTGCTTATAATGGTTCTCTCAGCTCCAATCATTTTTGAGTGCACACAGGGGTCAGCCCTAGACTTTCTATATCCCAACTCCATATATACCCCATCCAGCATCCAGTACCAGTTGAAACCCCCTTGCATGAGGCCATAAATGATTTTCTGGAGTCACACAAGCTTTTCCTCCCCTCCTGGGAAACCAGGCAGCAAGCACATGTACACCTCATGTTCTGGTATGCTATTGAGATAAGCCAAGATGAAGTTCACCTGCCAGATCTGCAGTTTCTCCTGTGCTGCAACAGCTACTGACATACATAACAATTCAAGTCAGACCATGGCTGCATACATATTGTCAAAGTCTTCCCCTGCCACTTGTGAGAACCCCTTCACCACCAGACAAACCTTCCTCCTAATCACTTCTCCTTCAGCATTATACTTATTGGCATATACCCATCTGCACCCTACCATGTTTTTGTCCTTAGGAACCAACTTCTCATCCACCAGCTCAAAAACACCTTTATTCCCCATCATCTTCAGCTTTTCATCTGTGGGAGGTTGCCACAGGTTTGGTCTCTTCATTGCCTCCATATAAGTCCTCAGAATGTTTTTGTTGTCCCTCTCCACTATAAATGCATAAGGTCCTTCAGCCATTAGGGCTATAGGTAGATCTCTGCCCATTGCCCAGTCCTCTCCTTGATCACATGCTGCTATTTCTCTTTGAATAGTGTCCCAGGCAGTGATGAAGGCTGGTGTGGGTTGGGCTAGCTGTGATGAGCATCTCAATGCTTGTGTCAGGGAACCACCCATTTGGAGGTTCCTTAGCCCATGTTTCCTTCCAATTTTCAGGCCTTTTCACTCTAATTCACCTGCTATTGAGTACCTTCATCAAACTCCTCACTGGCTGGACCATGGGAACAAACTTCTTCATTGGTTGGGAGTTAATGCCAGACTTTGAGAAATTAATCACTTTTGACAAGGGCTCTGATGAAGCCCTCATCAAAAGTGATCCAATTTACATGGCCCCCATGATCTGGTGGCCATGTAACTCATGATGTGACTATAACATCAGTCACATCAGTCATACAGTGTGACATTGGCATGACAATGTTATACTATGACATCACATGTGACAATCATGTGACAATCATGTGACTCAATCTCAGAATATTTTTTATCAATGAGCAGAGTGAATCCTTAGACTTATTTTCTTTGGATTTTTCTCTGCCAAGTTAGCACCTCATTATTTGTACCTATTTTACCTTTATAAATACATCTTTGGATTTCTCTCTGCCAGCTGTGTGACTGAGCCACAGCCTCCAGAGGTCACCTTTACAGCTTGCCTAGGCTGTGGCTGAGCTGCAATCATTGATAGTGGAGTAGTTGTTGAGTCCTCTGCCTATGTGAGAATAACATCTGGTGGCATCTAGCCATTGACTATCATGTTTAACTGGTGATCTTCTTCCAATTCAGTAAGGATCATCAGTGATCTATGTTCAGTTCCCTCCTCAAAAATAATATCTTGCAATGTCACAATTGACTATGAGCTAAGGTCATACAGACAGTATCCACCAGTAGCATAATCTACTAGGCATGTCTTTACAGATTGAGAGTCTAGTTTGAACTTCACCAATTTACTAGATACCTTAGCTTATGCTAAGCACATCTATGATCTCAAATGATCCACCCTTTGCCTTTTGCCTATCCATGCTTCACAGAAAATGGTGCCTGAATGTTGTGATAATGGAAATAAATTCTATATATAGATTTGTGCTATGGCTGCCTCAGCTAACATGCATTATATTCCATTCAGAATAGTGCAGTTTGCTCTTTTGGCCACTCCATTTTATGCATGTATATAGGGCATAGTCATATTGAGGATGATTCTATGGATATTAAGGTAGGTAATCTATAACTTGTTTACCCATTTTCATTCAGCATCAACTTGGATCTTACAGAATTTCTTCCCAATTTGGCATTCTAATTTGGCATAATACATATTAAATGTAATCAAGGTCATAACAGCATTCTTTTATAATAGAGAGTCTCTAGATATATGGGAGATACCTTCATTGACTGCTACTATCCATATATATTGTGCCTCCAAGCAAAGTGACACTTGCTAGTCCCCACAGGTCAATATAAATACAGTTATTTAGTGCTTTCTCCAGTTCTACCTCCACATTATAGAGTCTAGATGCATGTTAAACATATACACAGTTCTTGCATATGCTTGGCACACTAAGCTTCTTCTTAATTACCAACTCATCCACCACATTGTTAAATAGTGCTTTTTAGATGGTTTTAATGCTGGCATGGTTAAATTGTCAATGCTACATCTTGAGAATTGCAGATTTCAGCTGGAATCTTGCAATAAGAGTACTAGTATGGTTTTTGGTATCAAACACACTTAGAAAGTACATTCTTCTATTATTCTTTCTTCATAAGACTTTCTAGCCAGTCTGGTTCTGAAATTATATCTATCCTCTATTAAAGATGATGTTGAACCAAGCTTTCTCAAAGCAGTTGATCAAAATAAGGTTTAAAGCAAGTTTAAAGACATGCAGTGCATTTTGAAATATAAGTTTTAATGACCTATGAGCTGTATTGCATGTTTTCTTAACTATTCCATAGTCAACTACTTGAAATCTAGCTCCTTTAGGAGCAGCATGGCATTTCATAGGGGTATCCAACTCCTCATAATTAAAGAATGCTTCTCTGTTTATGAAGAAATGATTAGTAGCTCTGGGGTCAATATATGTGGGTACTTCATTTACAATCATTGCATTTGTTGCCATCTATTTAAGTAAAATAGCATATAAGTAACATAAATTGTGGCATTTTTGATCTGTGGCTTATTGGTGATAACTATGTTGGCTATGGGAGAAGAGGAGGCTGTCTTAGTAGATGGAGCTTTTGTTGTCTTTGTTTTATTCTGGAAGTTTGGGGGAAATTATCCTTTCTTTCCTCCTCCCTTTTAGTAACAATTTTCAATTACATGTCCCATTCACTTATAATTTGGGTTTATTTAGACTAACTTTGGCTTTGTCTGCACTTGAAGAGCTGTCATAAGTATTCTGGCTTTCTGTTTCTATAAGACAAGATAGTTCCAATGTATGGTGAGTGCTGTGACTATGTCTTTTGTTTCTTTTATAGAGTAATATTCTGCTACTACAGCATTTCAAAATTTTAATAGCTATGCCATGAGGATTGTGCAAAAGGTTACATTGTCAACTTGAGCTCCTCTTTCTACAGCTAATCTCTACTTCTCCCTCATGTCTTCCACATATTTGAGAAAGTCTATGCCATTAGTGAACTCCATTACTCATAGTCATTTTTTAGCATTCATTGCTGTAATTTCAAAAAATACACTGTGATTATCTATAAGTGCTTTTTAAGCTTCTGCTGTTGTACTGTCCATTTAAATACTTAGTCCAACAGAATTTTTAGTATTGTATGTAATTAATTTCAATATCTATGCATCTCTCTCCTCCTACTCCTCCAGAGATGGGTTTTTTAATAACTATTTAGTAGGCTTGTACTCTATCTTAGAATTATTTTTTTTATCTTTATTAATGGTGATTTTGGGTTTTGTATTCAATTTATCCAGATACTCTTGGGTGCCACATGCCTTGCTGTGATTAGGATTTGATTTTCAAATGTAAGATAGTTTGTCTCATCAAAGTGTACCTCCTCTAGGAAATTTAGTGGGTTTAATGAATTTGTTGACAACATGCTGTCTTTGTATTGTATCATTGGGAATGTGGGAGTTGCTTGTTGGAGCAGTGGCTTAATGCAGTGGCTCAATGCAGTGAAAGTACCAAAAACAGGGCTTATAACCTGTAGAAGATAATAGAGTTTGTCCTCAGTCACTCACAGTAATATAATTAACTCTATTTATTATTTACCTATAGAAAATAAATGAGTTTGTCTATAGGTAATGATGAGCAACTGTGTTCTAGAAAATAGACAGAATTACTTACTCTCAGTCATTCACAGTAATGTGGTTAACTGAGGGTGGTGTTTTGGGATATAGGAAAAATAACACAAAAAAATCAAAGACTAGTAAATACTAATTATCTTGTGGTGTAGTTAACAGTACTAAAAGAGATAAATGCTTGATTAGCACACATGTTGAGAGTTAGTAATTTGATTCCTCAATAAGGAAGACATCTATTTATCTGTAACAGCCAATAAAGCTATGAATGAGATTGAGCAGTGGGGGAAGGGGCAAGCCCCTAATCTATAACTACTATGTGGTTACTTTTTTATAAAAATCAAATAGGCAAATAAAAACTCCCTAGGGCTTTGTAAAAGAAGCACCACCAAAAGGTGGAATTAGGAATCCCCCCCTTATATTACTAGTTATAGCCATCACTTAAGCTTTTTCATTTCTTTATCTTTTTTTTTAGTTTGTCAATATAATTGTCCTCAATTGTACTGTACAGTTTGCTCAGCCACTGCCCTCTATATATGGCCATATTATAATCTTGGCCCCTTAGTCCTTTTACTAAGACTGAGGATGCATTACACACTAGTACTTACTTTTTTACCTATTTTTACTTATATTGCCCTGTAGATTATATTTTTATTTAGTGCTACAAGTATTCAACTATTCTTAACTATAGCCAGAACTTAATTTATACTCACTCACAGAATGTAGTAAATAGTAACAATGACACAAATATATTTGAAGTTAAATATTCTCATATTAGAGCTTAAATTAGAAAACATTTAGTTTTAATAAATTTACTTATTGGGGGCAACTTGGAACAAGCACAAAAATAACTGTAGCAGGAAGCTTGAGAGTGGGTGGTATTTTTTTTTCATTTTCATTGGTTTTATGTGCTTTAATTATCTCTGCCTCATGTTAGACTCTTTTAATATTTGTATATTTGATGTATGGTATTGTCATTAATGTAATTTTTAAGGCTCTACCTAGGGCTATTTGTATACTCATATCATATTAGTTTCTCAGTGTGTGTTATTTCATTAAATTTCTTCTCTTGCTGTCAAAGCAGGTTATTATCTCAAAAAGGAGTGGAGGAGCTGAAAAGAGGCAATTTTAAGTGTGGGTAATGTTTCTTCCAGGGCTGTGCCCATTGGACATGTTTGCCATCTTATGTTACCATTTTTAATTAGGTTTGGCAATGATATAGCAACTACTATCCAAAATTCCTGTGCTTAAAAGAGTTTTGTATACTTGGTAAAGGTTGTTTTAGGAAGGATCTCTATTGTTATCCTTTTTTAAAGTAATCAAGATGTAGAATTAGTCAGAAGTAACATTGATGCCACCATCAAAGCAGAGAGTCTACTCCAACAATACTGTTTACTCTTAGGTGGGCAAACTAGTTTATCAGAAAATAAGAGTTTTAATTATTCCCAACCATGCTCTTAATTTATCTTCTTTATCTTGACTTCACTACTTTATTTCTCCTTTCTTTCTTCCATTTTATTAGTTTCTTATTCTCCTTTCTTCTATCTCCTCACTTTGTATTTCCTATCTATCTCTTTACTTCTAATTTGCTGATTTTATTCCTCTTTTCTCTAGTTTTCCTTAATTTATCTCTAAAACCTCTATTTCTTTCTCTATCTACTCCATTTCTGTCCTATTTGCCTCAAAGTGCCCCACAATCTGATGTTCTTGCTCAAGAGTGTTATTAATAACCAATTCTTCAGTACTCCCAATACTTTGTCACTACAAATGTTTGTAGTATAAAATAGATTATCCTCAACTGTAAAGCAAGAATGTTCTGTTGGATGCTTGGTAATTTTTAGAAATAGTTATTGTGAGAATATTTGCATTTTATTCAAGCTAAGAACTGCTAATTGTTTTGTTTAACAGGGGCAGGATCTGTAGACTGTCCTTGCAGAGCCTTGCTCCAAGTGAGTTAAGTAAGTAATTTAGTCTTTATTTCCAGCTTCTTAGAGAAAGATTGCACTTTTCTATTTATCTTTTGTGTATTGATATTGCACTGTTTCTTATAATCTTGCAGGAGCTTACTTTGCCTTTTCTTCCAGACCTTCATTGCTCATATCTCAATTATATACTCCTTAATCTCCTTATACTGCTAAATAGACAAATTTTTACTAACAGGGTCAATTTTTCTGTCTGTCTAGACATACTTGTAGGCATCTTAGATATCTTTATTGGTATCATTCTCAAAACATCAAGATAGAAAGTTAGCAATTTTGTTCAATTTACATTAATAGGGTACCTACCTATTCATGCATTTAAATATACAATAGGCCCATCATTCACACCTGTATTTATTAGGAAGATGTGAAATACCACAGTAAATGTTTACTATGCATTTACAATGATATCCTTTGAAGTAACAACTAAGTGTGTATGTTGAAAATGTGGGTAGTACTTGAGTATCCCTTTGTTATACAATCTATTATAATTACAGGCAGTAATACTAAAGACTTGGAGGTGTCATACTTAAGAGATTGTGTTATGAGTCTTGGCTTTGGATGAGTTGCTAGTAGCCCAGAATCCACAGGCCAATACACAGAGAGTGCTTATGCTATATTTCCAGCTTAAAAACCCATTGTACAATGCTACCAAAGACTAGATCAGAGTGCCAAGTATATGAAATTTGCTATCTGGCTAATAATTGCAAAAATGGACACTGATCAGCTGAGGATTGAAGATTACACTAGAGCCCAATAAAGTATAGAGTTGACCCTTCAGTAGTGCTAATAACCAAGGGGAACTTGAGAAATAATAACATTGGACAAGGCAAGCCTATTTGCAGGGTGCCTTTGAATAGTGCATGAATAAAGACAATTCACAATAGTTATACATGCTCAAAGTCTGGGAGCAAACCATATTTCTAAAAGAAAATACATTTTATATAACATTGTAGCAGTCTTATATGAGGGTCCAATGTTTTAGACCATGAATATCAGTGCATGCTTATAAAGACCAGAGAGTCTTTCCAGAAATATCCAAAGCTAATATTTAGTGTTGACTTACTTAAAAAGAAAACACTGAGCTTTGGAATTGTAGTATGAATGATATTATTTGTTGTTGTCTTATAGAAAACTTGAAGCATCTAATTTCTAGAAGCAGTATTCCTTACATGTTAAGAACTAGCACCCATTGGTTTATAGGCAATCAATTATACATTCACTGTGCCTGCACTTTTAATTGAATAGTTTGAGATACAAGAGAAACATAGCCCCATCACTGACAACATAGGAGGAGGTTTAGAAATTAGTATAATTAGCCAAGGGTTAATGTTTTCCACCTGCAAAGCATTTGAAAAAGAGAGTTATTCAGTGAAGGATTTAAATATTGCTGGATCTTCCTATTTAGCTTTTTATTTGTTTTTTTTACAGGTAATGTGTAAGCCTGGAACTTTCTCTCTTACTGTGGCTAATGATTAAGGTTCTGCCTCTCCTTGTGGGTTAAGAGTTGTCAATGGTTGCAATGTCAAACAAGGAGTTAGTTTCAATGAGTTCACTGATACTCACCTACTCTGGAGTTTTCTTTCATAATAATACCATGGAGTGCAAGACTATACAAAACTCAGAAGCACATATACTGTTTTGCAGAGTATGCAGTTGGAACCAACTGCTTGTTGTTATGCCTGTATCATGTGTCAAAATATGTCTTTTGTCTATTCTGTGCCTTCATTTCTAGATACACCATTTTTATTATACTCTCTTACTTAATTTGCTCTACATTACTTTGAGGTTATGCTTATGTAACCTCAACTGTTCTTTTGTGCACTATCCTCTAGTCAAGTCAATAGATTGATTCTGTCTCATAGTGCCATGCATGAAACATTTGTAACTATACATCATAATGCCTTCAGCAAAGAGGCCTTGCAAGAAATGTAGAGGTACCAGATATATTGACATTAAGGCCAGAAATCATGAGAACATCACAAGGTACATGAAGTAAAACTACAAGAATATTGCATGTATGTGTGTATAAATGCTAAGTATGTAGTGGTAATATAAGAAGAGTTGTTTAAAGTGTATTACCACATTGCAACAGTCAGATATGCATTTATCTCATGCCTCTGTTCTGGGGATTGTCAAATAATTGTTGAGATATCAAAGACTGCTGACTCAGGAGTCATGTTGACAACACTATAAGGGATATAGTATTATCATGCCTCTATAGCATGGATCTAGTGTTAAAGGTGCCCTGTGAGCAAGGGTTCAAGCTATAGAGGCATGGATAGCATGTATCACTGGATGCAGAAAACAATTTTCTTTTGTAAAACAATGTGAAAACACAGTAAAAACAATCAAATTGATTTCAAGATCTTATTTGAATGTTTTTCTCAAAACCATGAAAGAAATATTATAGCCAATGAAAAGACCTTCCATAGGAAAGGTCAAACTGAGAGGACTTGATGATTACATAAGTCTTGTCATGTGACTCCAGGACTGACCAATCAGATTAGAATATTTTTTCTATGGTTTTGACAAAAATATTCAAATAAGATTTTGAAATCAATTAAATTATTTTTACTCTGTTTTTACATTGTTTTGCAAAAGAGCATTCTTCCCTGCACCCAGTGTATTGAAATCTTATCCAGGACAAGTCTGTGGCTGTGCTTCGGAGACTAGGATAGCATCTCCGAAGACCACGTCAGTCATTGATTTACATTGTTTACACAATATGGAGTTAATAAATACACGAGTCTTCATCCCACTCTATTTTTTCGTTTGAGTTTCTATTGGACGCGTAGAAATGCTGGTGTTTATAGCGCCACTAGTAGCACTTGTCGTGCTGGCGTCTTCGTTATTAGTGTCAGCAGCTATATTTCCGAAAGACACGCTGGTCAAGATGATCGACCCCAAGGGATTCAGACAGGTGATGAAGATCAACGTAGGTCTGCTACATGACGTGAAAATAAGAGTGCCACCTCATCTGGTCATCGTGTAGCAAACGAGCATGGTTGCTTTCGTTGCGCCATGGTGCGGGGTGAGTCATCGACTTATTCATGTTCGAAGTGAGGCTTATGAGTAGCTTAGCACTGCCAACGTATGGCGCCAGAGTACAGCAAGGCTGCTCTTGGGCTGCACCCTTTAATACCCGTATATGCCGTGGATTGCGATGCTGATGCGAACAAACGTCTATGTGCGGAACAGGTCCGTGACGCTCTCTCTACATCTGTGTTCCATAATAACAATTTCTTTACCAAAGGGGGTGAAAGGTTTCCCTACCGTGAAGGTACATGAAGCTCAATTTGTGCGATTTGAACTCGTTTATACTAGTACTTTCAGCTCTTCCCCCGAGGAAATCAACTTGGTTCTATGACCTATGAGTCCGGTGAACGAACAGCGAGCGCATTCTTTTACTGGGCCTCACGGAGAGTACCCAATTCTCCCAGCAAATTATCTGAAATCAAGGATATTGTAATTTGGGTCGAAAAGGTACCTTTATATATATAATATATATACGGCGCTACGATATCGAACTTCTTCAGACCTCGAGCAAGCACCGCGCTCTCCTACTAACAAAAGACACCAAGGTTCCGCTTCTCTGGAAAGTTCTATCGAACAAATACAAAGACCAACTCGAACTTGGGACACACCGTGATCGCGACGGAAAGTCTTCAGAAGCATTAGGCTTGGAAGCTGGAGGGAAGAAGGGATCAAATGTGCTGATCTATCCTGCGGGGTCAACAAAGTTCATGAGATATGAAGGTTTGTACATTGTTATGCTAAGCCACCTGCGTGTTCCCACCTTTTCGAACAGGTCTCACCAAGTTCGACTCACTCTCCAAATTCTTTGATTCGGTCCTCGATGGCACAGCAGATCTCTCTGCACTGAGCGAGCCGGCCATGGTAGAGGAAGTACCTGACGAGAAAGAGCCTGAGCCTGAGCCCGAGGTCCAGAAGGAAGATACACAACGGGAAACAGAAACTGAGGCAGAAGCAGAGACGCCAGAGGTATCGCAAGTTGCTGACGATGGCTCAGAGCAAATCATTCAAGAGCGTCGTACTAAGGAGGCAGAGGCAGGGAAGCCCGCGGCGAATGGTGGTCAATCTTCACCTGCAGATAGTACTGGTGCGGAGGCTTCAGAGGAGTACGATCCTGACGCCGCGGCTCCTTCGATGCGCCTAGCAGATGAGCTGTAGAGCTTGCCAGTATACAGAGCCTACTGCTGTACTTTTAGCGTTCCTTGACTGTCTGTTTTGTGATATGGTAATTGGACCCAGCAAGGACTTTGTCACCGTGGTGTATCAAGCCTGTTGTAATCTACGATGCAGTATCTACAAGCACGTTGTCCGAAAAATACTATCAGCCACTGAGTTGTTGGTGCTCAAAAAATACCAATGGTTGAGTCTTTCTATCTTCCGGACTTGGTGGACAACTGCACCGGGTACACTGGAGGGGATGAGATAATCTGAAGTATGTACCACTTCTTAAGCTTTCCAGATTTAGCTGAGAACTAAAACGGGTGCTTAGGAGAGCCGAGGTAGCCTATCTCAACCCGGTTTTACTAGATTTGAGCCACTTCGCGGCTAACTAGCTAGACTATGTTACAGTAAAGGGAATGGAGGGAGGGTAGTCAAATAAATATCTAATAATCGCTCCGGTCTATCATAAGTTTGTGTTTGAGAGGTACCTCTTAAAAACTACGCGAGCAACTTACCTGTTGGAAGCACAAGTAAGCCACCATCGATTCCTACATAGAGGAGAACTGTAGATTCAATAGTATATAGTTCTAACATTACCTAGAGGAAGGCTGTTGTCGTAGACAGTCTCTGAAGACACGTCCTACTTAAGCTTCCTCTCTGAACAATCTTGTACACGTGACCCGCTGCGATTCGCTCTCTTCCCATTGGTCTCATGAAAAGCCATGCTTTTAAGCCCAAATATTGTAAATTAAGGTAGCTCTTTATATAGCTGTGTATGTAATGGTTCGTGCTCCCCTGCACTGAACAGGAAAGTATTTGGAGGTAACTTTCGTCATCATCTTTACTCCTGACCATATCAGATTTTCTCTGTTGTCAACTACAATACCTTACGGATTGCAAATCTTCCTTGCAAGATTGCAATTCATCCTTAGGGGCATGTCATCGTACCATTATGATATATCCGGCCCATTGATGAACACATATTGGGTAGAAAGATCACTCTAACTGGACTGATGAAGATCGTCCACAGAAAGTTCATTCTCAAGCCTCAAAGATATGAAGGAGATGTAGCTAGGCTTGCTATAGACCGGAGCTTGTCCAAAGAATAGGATCGGTTGGAACGTCGGAATTGAGTTCAACGAGAGCGGAAGCAGAGGGGTTCCTGTCGATAATACGAATGCGCCAACAAATGAACAGGTGCGACCCGTAAGATATTCCTGTTGGAAGAACAGATCATTGTGTGTATAACATCCCCCCGGTGTCAATTTCGGTGACCATCCCTTCGATCTGATTCGAACTTTTTGGGAATCTCGAGTAAAGACGATCAGTACACAGTTCAACCAGAAGAGGCGGATTAGCGATATGTATAGGATACAAAAAGCCTCGAAACGTTTCTCACGCGGTTTCGGAGTTTGCTCATTGGATGACAACGACAATCAACAGTCTTATTTCAGCTAATCTGCCGCGGAGCTATACACTTGACATCAACTCTTCAATTGCAATAATAACTTGCTTCCTTGTAAACTAACCTCACCTAAACGCTAACATGCCAGTGGCCCGCGGCACACATGCTTCTCCACCACTCTCATCATTGCCTAAGGTTTCGTTCACCAAGCTCGACGACGATGTATCTACTCAACCCTGTGGTGTTCACGATGGCCAAGCAAGAGCTTTTGGATGTATGTCAGCATTCCACTGCTTAAGAGAAGCTTGACGCGACGCGAATGGATAGACAATGACTTCTCGGAGTTTCAACGGCCAGATTCTTATATCAGACACATTGGTATACATATCGCGCGTTCTGCTTTTCATTAATCTTATGACACTGCTTAGAACCTTTGGAAAGCGAGCTAGCGAAGCAGGTGGAATATGACATGGATGAGCAAGGTAGGTCCGTTCGCGTTGAAGCGATCGCGACGCGTTCTGAACAATTACAGACAAAGAATGGCTTGACGCTCTCAATCGTGAAAGACGGAAGGAACAAATGAGTCAAATATCTTATGAACTGTTTGAGGTAGTCATGGATCGTTTGGAAAAGGAATGGTTTGACTTGGTGGGTAACTCATTCTCTGTTCGCGCAATGACGGCTCTGAAGCGTCCAAAGACCAAAAACATCCCGAAACCTGACCTGGTTCTTCCATCTGAGGACTCTACATGTGCTATCTGCGATGATTCGGAGGGTGAGAACAGTAATGCGATAGTCTTTTGTGATGGTTGCAATTTAGCTGTGCATCAAGGTGCGCCCGTGTCTGTTTTTCACGTGTTAGAGTCGGGTTCTTATTGGCTTTGCAGACTGCTATGGCGTCCCGTATATTCCTGAGGGCCAGTGGCTTTGCCGTAAGTGTACAGTTTCACCGGAAAACCCGGTCGTGAGTCACGGTCTAGCTTTCACTTCCTTTCCATGTGACTGACTTCCTTTGATCAGTCATGCAGACTGTGCCCCAATGAAGGTGGTGCATTCAAACAAACTGTAAGCGGTGAATGGGTTCATCTCCTGTGCGCTATCTGGGTACCTGAAACTCGAGTTGCGAACGAGGTCTTCATGGAACCTGTGACGGGAATTGACAAGATATCTAAACAACGCTGGAAGCTTGTATGTCCGCTACCCCTCATTCTGCCAACCACTGTTGTCTCATTCCAGGCAGAAATGCCACATTTGCAATATCCAAGTCGGCGCCTGCATACAATGCTCGAAAGCTTCATGTGTCCTCGCATTTCATGCAACCTGTGCTCGCAGGGATAGGTTATTAATGCCCATGAAGGCTGCTCATGGAGCTGAACCTGTTACTCTTGCCTGTTACTGTGACAAGCATCTCCCGGTATTTTCATTTCCTTTCCTTTGCCGCACACGACTAACGAGCACTAGAAAGAACAACAAGAAGTCCGTGCAGCCGCACTCGCTGTGGATGAACGGCTTCAAGACAGCCCTTCACATAATGCCAAGCTAGCTAAAACCGCCCGCGCCTACGCGAAGACGTACAAGCCCGGCCCCCCTCTGGTTCCAGCTGTTGTAGTGGACCGAATCGACTTCTATGTTCGGAGGTTCAAGATGACGAAGCGAGTCCCGACAATACAGATGATGTGTCGGTATTGGAGTCTGAAGCGAGAAGCGAGGCGAGGCGCTCCACTGCTGAAACGGCTGCACTTAGAACCGTGGACTGCCAGTGCGGGTGGGAAAGTTCAGACAGATGAGGAGAAGGTTATGAAGCTTGATGTGCGTGTTGCTCTATTTGGACTGTGGATGGGGGTTCAGTGACTATTGACAGCAATTAAACCATTTGCTGTATGATATGGAGGGCTTAAAGGATCTGACTTTCTCCACGAAGAAACGCGAGAGATGGAAGCTTGAGCAGATACGTGCTCTTTGTAATGTCCTAGACAATAGTTTATTTGTTCACGAACGACGCCTTCGCGCTGCTCTTGAGCGGATCATGTAGTAAGTACACATATCTACTCTATTCGTCAAAATTAGCTGACTTCCTGCAGCTTGGATCGTCAGGAGTACTTTAAGAATCCGGTGTCAAGAGCTGAAGTTCCTGACTACTTTGATGTTATTCAAAACCCGATGTGCTGGGTGATGATCGAAGCCAAGTTAGATAAACACGAATATTGGGATGTAGACATCTTTAAGGTAAGTACTTGGCTCATTTGATCGTTTTGATTTCTGACAATTCCAAGAGGGACATTGATCTCGTTGTGGACAACGCAATCCTGTACAACAAGCCAGGGACCCCATTCCACAAAGCAGCTCTACGATTGCAGAACGCTATACCACCAATTGTTCAAGAACTCCGTCAGTCAGAAAAACCGACGAATTGCAGTCAAATAGATTCTGTGAGCACCATAGGTGACCTGGAACCCCCGTTAGAATTCCTTGAGCTCCTACTGTCATCTGAATCAATACAAAGTGACATGGACCTACTACTGGACGACACTCCCCTAGCTTCATTGTTCAGTTATGAATTGCCTAAGCTCAGGCCGCCCCCGCCCCCTCCACCTCCACTTCCACCGCCTCCGCCAAGACAGCCCAAGAAACGCGGTCGTAAGCCCAGGAAGAAGCCAGGAGACATCGATGATGATGCTATAACAACTCTTGTAGATGTCACTCAAGGTGTAAGGCGAGCCGACGCAGCGGATGGTACGAGTACACCTGTTGTCTCTACAGGAGTTTACGTCGATGGATTACCTACAGTCGAAACGATGGAACAACACGCTGGAGGGACTGACAAACTATCAGGGATATCGAGGGAAGAGTCAACGCAAAGACCATCGGAGGAATTTGTGGAACAAACTCTACCTCCACCAGAGAGTGCGGTGTCAATCTCAATTGGCTCGGCCAAACGAGAGCGCGCATCGCGTCAGAGTCGCTCGAAGAACGATGCTTTGCCATTGGTGGAAGACGTCAACAACCACCAGTCATTCAAGATGTTTAATGAGGGGTGGATCTTACCGCCAGAACAAAAACGCGGCGGGAGGGTGTCTATGGATCGACAGAGCGTTGTTGTTACTCCGAGGCCTCGAAAGCGGATGCGTACAGGTGCAATATGTTCGTTTGTGCTTTTGTCCAAATTGACTCTGCTTCAGATGCCGGTCCATCCCGTTTATCTGTTGTTAGCACAGCAGCTACAGAAGCACAGACTGTTCCCGGGACCCCTCCGGTTGTGGATGGGTCCGCGGACGCTCCCCCGCCGGCTCCTGCAGGTGCAAGTACTTCTGTACCTCCGGCCACTGAGATGCCCCCAGAAACGTTGGGACAAGGAGTCTTGCTACCTACTGAAGCGCCAATGTCTGGTACACCGCAAGAACCGGAAAATGCTACGCCAACAGAGGCAGAATTACAAGCAGAACAGCTTCAGTCTCCACGTTTGTCGGAAGGATCCCCGGAAACACGAATAAGATTGCAGAGAGAGTCTGAAAAGAAAGATGCTGAACTGCTTCAATCTGTATCTCTATCCTCACCCGCATTTAGCACTCCTGACACTTCTGCACTCCCTATGATGAAGCAAACTGCAGAGGTCTCTCTTCACGAAGAAACAAGCACTAAAATCTTACCCGATATGGGTACTCGTTTGGACGACATACAAGAATCTCTCAGCGGTCCAGGTGCACGTCTAGCTGACATTGAAGAGCCTCCGCATCCTGAAGTAGATACTATGTCAGACAACCAAGACCTTCCTTCAACCGACTTTCGATTACCTAGACCCCCAGAATCAGCAATCAGATTTGACATCCCGGATACACCTTCAGTTGACCTACAAAAACGTTCCACAGCCGTCACACATTACGTCATTGATATCCCTTCTGTTCCTGCTCTCACCCCGGTCAGTCAGGGAAGCCTCACAGAAAACACACATAAAGCTTCTGAGCCTCTTGAGGCATATGACTTTGAGGATTCAGAGGCTACCGATGACGATGACGATGGCGATGACGACGCCATGGAAGTCGACCTGCCCCAAGACAAATTTGCCTTCGTACCATCAGTCAGCAGACCCAGACGGAGGCCGTCGTCACCTACAATTCGACGATTCAGCGTCAGTGATGCGCCCCCGCTATCTGCCACGGAGACGGAGAGAGTCGTCGAAGAGAACGGGAGGAGGGTGTTGGAGACACTTGATACACCTGAGTTGCGGAGGAAGAAGGCGACAGAGAGGAGGAAACAGCTTGAAGAGAGGAAGAAACGGCAACAGCAGCCTGTACTGCAAGTGGACGTTCAGGATTTGGGTGCACCTGAGGGTTCGAGGGTTCGGTTGGACCAAGGGTCGAGTTCTCTTAGTGAGATTGGGAGTGATGTGAGGACGGTTACATCGGTCTCAGTCTCTGCTCCGAGAAAGCGAGGCAGGGGCCGCGTGTCTCTTGCTCAGCACGTTGTAGTTGAGCCTGAGCATGTCTTGATCAAGCCGGGTCAGGTACTAGATGGAGGTACGATAGGTGTGTATCGTCTACGCCTAATCCCTTTTCGCCTACTAATATCGGTTTCAACATCTCCCATTCAGTTTGGGCACAAGCAAGTACGTACTGTTGACTTCTCATCATACGTCGGAATTAATAACAGCTTCAAGGATCATTCCCTTGGTGGCCTGGCGTCATTTGGGACGAAAATCATCCCGAAGTACCATTGAATATTAGAGCTGAATACGCCAAAGCGAAACGGCGATTTGGACCCGATGTGCATATTGTACAATTCTTTGATAAGCATAGGTCTTGGTGCGTGTCCATCAGGTGTCAATCTCATAATACTCCATTCTCAGGACACATACAGGCAACTATTACCGAACGACAGCCTCAGAATGCTTGCAGAGGATAAAGGTGAACTAGGCACTACGTTCGCTTGTTTGACATGCTCATATGATTGTTCTATCTCTTGTCTTGCAGAATTGGACGAGGATATGATTGCGGATAAGTCGAAGCGGCAGAAAACTAAGTGGACACCAAAGAACATACAGGAGTGCCGTGCGTCGTATCGGTAAGGAAAGTTGAACTCTGGCATCAATGTCACTGACGTTATGTGTGTGTCGCATATTTAGTATAGCATTACAGGAGATGGAGACTGTCAGTGATTTGGAAAATGCTGCAATAACCAGTGCAAATGCGGCAGCTGTGGCAACACCTCCGGTAGTAGGAGCAGAAGACGGGTCGATTATGCCTTTGGAGTAATTTGGAGTCCAGACATCGTTTTTTAGTCCTCAGCATTGTATGACGGCATGCGTAATATACTGTTTGAACGGGGATTGTAAAGAAAAGATGGAGAAGATTGCAGAAGGACGAAAGAAAATAAAATAACTCAATGGCCAACGTGGGGATCGAACCCAAGACCTTCGCGTTATTAGCACGACGCTCTAACCAACTGAGCTAGTCGGCCTGCAACATGTCAAAAAGATAATGCGCCCGTCAGCCCCTCAGCAGGTTCGGAACTCACATACTATCAGTATATCTAATCTTAATCAACCTCCACGAAAGCCCGATACACAACGAACTCCTCGTTCCCTGCTTCAAACCTTACCTCTGTCCCCGCTCCGATGAAAAATACATCCCCCAGTCCAACATCTAACATCCTTTCCTCTGGTCTCTCAGAATCCCACCGAACAACCCCTTCTCCATCCGTGACTATCATAATACTCGGTCCCATGACGGGTCGATGTGTCTCCTCTCCGCGAGGCGCAAGCTTCAATTGGACAACGGAGAATTCGGGTATCGGTGGATCATACAACGTACTTGGGCTGCCGGTGGTGGTAGTGGTAGTAGAGGGGGAAAAAGGCGACGGTGAAACGTAGTGTTTCGTAGGTGGCGAGGCGGTATACGTTAGCGTTGAAATGAGGTTGGGTATGTCTCGTAGTTTGGGTGTGAGGCCGGCGCGAATGACGTTATCTGAGTTCGCCATGCATTCTATGCATTCTAATGCGCTACAAGTCAAAGGCGAAGACGTGAATGAGGAAGGAAGACGTACCACCCGAAACGTACGCATGCGGTTCACCCGCACCTAGGAAGATCGCTTCTCCAGGCTTGAGCGTGACATAGTTCAAAAGAAAGACACAGAACAGTCCGATGTCGCCGGGAAAGTGGCTGTTACAACGCATCACAAGGTCCGCCAAGTCTTGCCTCTCCCCCTCCCTCAACTCCCCCTTCGCATACCTTTCGACCAACGAGTCAAGCTGGATCTTGAACTCCCTCTCGTTGGCAGTCATGATCGCCTCAAATACGTTGCGCAGTGCGGCTTTCTCCTGTGGGCCTGCGGGCGTGCTAGAAGTGGATAAAGAAAGGAAAGTATCTTGGATAGGTTGGGGTATAAGCGCGGCGAATTCGGGGGTGTGATTCAGTGAGGAGGCAATGGAGGAAAGAGGACGGAAACCGCACATTGCGCGGAAGGGGGTGAGCGCAAGAGCCATTTCTGGCTTGTGGTTGGGGTCTGGAGAAGGTGATGAACATTAGTTTATGGGTCCCAGTGAACAGGCAGCTTACCCTTATAGATATCTGGTTGTGCAACATGAAGTTTCTCGGCTGTCACCTTGTCTGGATGGCTTTGAATACTGAGTGCCTTGTCGATGGAAAGAACTTTGAAAAGGAATGGCAGGTTTCCGTTTGACGCATTGAATTTCTTACAGACGGAAGACCCGATGAGTTCTGGATGCTTCGCTAGCTGTTCTGAAAGGACTTCGCCTGTATTATATATACGCGAAGGAGACTTGACATGTGTTCCCATCCAAAGCTACAAACAGCAGTATAGCTTCATTTTACAGAGCGGTGATGACTGAAAACGAGAGATGTACCTCTGCATAAGGCATTGTTTCATCGACTGTGAATCCAGGGAGCTTGGAGGCAGCAGCGAACTGGGCAACTTTGGCTGTGCTTCCGGTTTTGCCCCAGTCATACTGCTGCGTCGTCGGCGCAATCTTGAAAACGGGCGTGGCGGACATGATGGTGGTAATAAGAAAAGATCCTTGAAAGAATAAGGCTGGTATCAAGTATGATGTCAAATCGATCATGGGAGCCTCCACCGACATCATGAAATCTTTCGGCGCAGTCTTAACCGCCGCTTTGACTGCATGTTGATAGAATTGTCAACGCAGAGATGCAGCGACAATGTTGTTTCATGATTCATTAACGGAAAAAGTCAAGGATGAGCAGAACAGTCTTAAATGCGGGGTGGCTGTGCTTTGTCACTAGTCGCTCCTTCGCTTCAGAAGCGAATGTTCCTCTTTCTTTTTTTTAGATTAGCGATTCTCATTCAAGTGGGTCAGCCGGCGCCAAAGTCGCCTCATTCCCACCCACTTTGCTGAACACCCGGGCTTTAAACCAGGTTCCCATCACGGTCGGCTTGAAAATTCCGCGAGGAAATTTCTTTACGCACATGGTGTGGGGCTCACAGCTCTTATGGGTATCCATCCTACCCCCATACTTCTCTCGAGCCTGCTACCCACTAAAACCCCTTGTATCTTTGAGGATAAGGGAGTTCCCCCCCTAGCTCTGTACCATCCCATGTTTCTTTAAATACGGTACTTCTTAGGGCTTTCTTCCCCAGGTTGGGGTCGTCAATCGAATGTCCAGATCAGCTCTTGCTTTTATCGTACTCTTCCATCTGTTTAGGATCTCCATTTCAGAGAATGGGGCGTCATCTTTCTGTATGACTCTTTCACATCTGCATATTAAATATGCAGCCTCATTTATCAGTATTCTGTATAATTTTGGTGAGCCTTTCCTTTTTCTTCTGGGATCGCCACCTACTAGAGTGCTTCCTATGACAGAGCTAGTGTTCATGGGGGGCAGGTACTCTCCACAGTTAGCTTTCCACAGCATATTTACTTGCTCCCATATGATCTTTTGCCCGGGGCACGCACACTTCGTTATTATGCGTTCTATTGAGTACTCTTCCCCGTCATGTCTGCACCATGCTCTTAGTTTGAATTCCTGACTCATCAAGGGTTTGTTCCAGTATATACCTATGTTAGATACAATACTCAGTCTTTGTATTACAACGATTGTATTTTGTATACCTGTTAGATACAATACTATACTATTGTATAAGCCTATGTTTGTTATAGAGAGGGGACCCAAGACATTCCTCAGTCTTTGTATCACAACGACTGAGGTTATCCCGGATCCCGCTTCTGATCTACGTGCTTTAACTGTACAGTAATCTTTCCCTCTGCGGCGGCGGTCACGTGCACTGTTGGGGGGGGGGAGGCGTATTGCGATTCCCTATTCTGAACACTCCCCCGGATTCGCCATACACAATTATTCCTTGAAGAGTCATAAGGCTGCGCAAAGTCTTTGATGCTGGGATCGAGATAGTGCTTTGGTGAAGAGATCAGTGAGGTTCTCATTAGTTGCACGTCAATATGCTTTACACGATTGTGGTTACTTTCGTTCTTGGCAATTAATATGGATTGTTGTCACCCTTGAGCTCTGCAGGGTATGGTACGCTGCCGAGTCCCGCTTTGGCCAGGGCCATGAACATCCATTGAATCTCTTCACCTGCCTTCTCCAAGGTTATATACTCTGCCTCCGTAGTAGATGTGGACACCATATCCTGGAACTTTGAAGACCAGCTTGTTGGGCCGCCTGCCTGTAGATGCCTCCAGATACTGATTTCCAGGTGTCAATATTGGTTGCAAAATTGGAGTTGCCAGTGCAGCTTCTAATTCTATCCTTAACGAAAAATTTTCTATTGTTGATGGGATGTACAACTTTGCCTGAGCATAAGCAGAACTCCTGGAATACAAGAAATTTGATAATGCTGTTACCAAACAATGCACAAGTAATGAGGCATATGTATGTGTCACTTACACCAAGACACCCTATGATTGTATTCCTAACCCATCCACATAGAAAGTAAAGCTTTACTAAAACTTGATTCTAGAAAAAACAGGCATAAGTATCTCATAGTTTTGCTATTCTTTATTGTTCTCTAACTATTCAGCAGGCCCAATTTAATGGCCCAATTCCTACTACTGATATTGAAGATGACACACCAAAGAAGGAATGTAAACCACTGCAAGCTATAAGGAAATTTTATAAAAAAATAAAGTTGAAACAGAGTCAAGACAGAGTAAATAAAAAAGATATAAAGGTGGGACTGGATCAGAAGAAAAAAAAGAAAAAGAGGAAATGGAGGAAATGGAGTAGTTAAAAGTGTAAAAAGTCAAAAAAGTAGTAAAAGAGCAAAACAGAGAGAGATAAAGAAAACCAGGAAAGATTTGGAGAGTCAGAGCTGAGTCAAGTTGGAAGGAATAGAGATGGAGTGTGAGGAAGACTTGAGGAATTAGAAATAGAGGGTGAAAGTGAGACAAGACAAGGTGAAGACAGAGAGAGTGGAGAATGAGAAAAGAAATAGATTCAGAGATATAAATAAAGAGGATAGCTGAGAAAGAGAGAAAGAAGATGAGAAGGAAAAGAGGAAACTAAAGAGATTAGAGAGACTGGAGAACTAGAAAAAACTATAGCAGGCTAAGGCAATATTAAGACTATCATATCAACTACAGAGGCCTTTCTTAAGTACCTATAACCTGTTTTGAGCTTTGAGAGTGATTGTGTATCAGAGAAAATCAAGTGTCAGTGAGATCAGGTGGTGGGATAATTGTGTGGGAAGTTGGAACTTGCAAGGCAATCATGCAGAGTGGTGTTTACAAGGTGTTGGAAGTGATCTGGCCCTGTTATGGGGGAGTTGGGGATTTGTCTGGTTGTGAGAGGAGGTAGCAGCTTATACAGAGAAGCTTGGTGATCTTGGTGATCAAATTAGTGATGTTGAGTGTTGAAAGAGGAAAAAGCAGAGATTGGTGTGGTCATACCCAGCAAAGTGTAGTGGGGTTGTGACATCACCCCCTTCCTTTGCATCAAGACCCTAAAGATGCTGTGGAGCTTCAAGAGTGCTAGGGATGGAAGAAGTCCTGTGTCCTCTGGTTTTACTGAGGTTGAGAAAATTTTCTTGGCTTTTTTCCATGGTCCCACTCATACTGTCTCCTTCCAAGTCTTGTTTCTTGAGTCTCCCCTTGAACTAATTATCTGAATCAATAGATGGAGTACAAGAAGAAGTGGTTTTATTGGAATTTTATAGTGGAAACTCAGAAAATTAATTGTCTGTACAATATGTACCCTTAGTCTGTTACTGATGCTTCTATTCACCTCTTTTGGACCTTCAAAAGCAGAGGCCAGGCTATTTTGTTGCTCTGATGGTACTTCCTTATCCTTTTTTAGTTTTCTCATTATCCTTCATTCTTCCCCCATCTTCTATTCTCCTGAGAATACTTCCTGGTGCTGGTGTGTTCCATCCTTCTAGTGACTCATCTCCAACCCCTTACAATGTAGAAAGGGCCCTAAACCAGCTGTCTCCCTTCTTTGCCCCTTTTTGTAAGTGGTGCCTTGCTCATGCCTCTATACATGATTTTTTGGTTTATTAACTCATATCCTTACCCTTTTTTTAGTGTGACTTTTGCCTTACTCAGGAAATCTCCTGTTTCCTGGCTCCAGTACATCCCAAGTCTTGTTAGAGAGTGGCAATGTGCAAGGCCTGCTGGATGAAGCATGTTTACTACTCCTTTAAGCTTTAGTAGATGGCCATACAGTAGTCAGAGCCAAGAGGTTGGGATCCTACATGGATTTATAAAGTCTTGAGCTATAGGTGCTCCAAGTTGCAGCATCCAGTAGTAGGGCCTTCTGTTTGGAAGCAAGTGCAGGGTCAATCAGTGGGTTGTTATGTGTCCAGTGGAGGTGGCTTAATTATCAAGTTGATATTGTTGGGGAAGGATTCATCTTTTGGAGAGAACCAGTTGGTTTTGGGCATAGAAAGTGAGGGGGAGGGGAGAGTGGCATTCTTGAGTATTGATTGGCAAGAGATTTGTTGGGGCAAGATGCTTGAGCATTGTCCTCCTCCCCAAGTGGTTATTTAACTACTTAAACACCTTCATCAGGATTTCTCCTCCAACCCTCCTTCTGAGTTTGGTAATTTTCAGATGTGACTCCTGGCCCAGGCAGTGCATTTTTTAGCAGTAGAAGTAAAGGTCTCAGTGCTTCATCAGTCTCTCAAGGCTAGTGACAGTACTTTGGCCCTTGCCTATATGAAGTTATTTGAGGTGCTTTAAGGAGCCATGGTAGAGCCTTTGAAGTTGCATTTGGGAGTTGAGTTGGAGTCACAGGATCAGGATGTCAAGATGGCAGACAGAGAGGGGTTGGAAGAGTTGGTGCTGATTCCTGAGCACTTCCTTCAAGCCAACACAGTTCTCCCCATAATTACATTGCTGGATCTAGGAGCAAAGAGTGTGGGGGCCCAAGTGGGAGGAAAAATGCTAGCAGTTGAGGGTGCAGCTGTTTTGAGGCCTGAGCTCATAGAGATGGGAGTCCAAACTGATGCAGTGGCAGGAAATATAGTAGAGAACTGGCATAAAGAGTTCTGGCATTTTCTTGGAGTGCAATTCTTAAGGTTTTTTTTGTCTTGAGCAGCCTTAATCAATGCCAAATTTATGTACAACTGGGTGGCCCTAATGGTGGTGACATCACAAATGTTAGAGCTGGGTACATACTTACTCTTGGGGCCCATGCTGACCCCTGATTACCCATGGAGTAGGTTAGATCTGTTTTCACTAGGAGCTGCTGGATAGCATGACTTCTGCATGCCTGCATGTTGAGGATGGCCTATCTCAAGTTCATCCCAAATATCAGTTGCCCCTTGCAATTTGGGCCAGTCTCCAGATGTTGGCAGACTTCAAAGTCACTTATCAGCAGCATTCCTTTAGGGTGACCCAGGAGTTAGATTGGATCATGACAAATGTGGGCAAATCATTGTCATGGACAAAAGGCATAGTGCACAAGGTGTGGCAGAGTATATTGTAGGAGTTAGAGTGGGAGTCTTGGGCAGAGTCATAAGAAGGGGGAGCTTCTAGTTTAACTTTTAGCTCAAATATCTATGCATAGAGTTCTACATACTCAGTAAACTCTCTGTCTGGAATTTTCTAGCCTCTTTGAGTCATCATATCCAAGTGCTTAAGCACATACATCAGTAGGTGCTGACAAATCATCACTTTCAATATTAGATATTTGTCTAGTATGATTTGTAGCTAAACTTTCAGTGTTAATCCCACTCTTAATTTCTCATCCTCATTGGATAATACTTCATAATAGATGCTTTCATCCTTGTCCATCTGTGCTAATTCTCTTAGTGTAACATATTTCATTTCCTGCACTCCAGGCACTTGCCCTCTATTTACATTAGCCTTCTCTGCCTCCCCAATTTTTTTCAAAAGCAAATGTAGCTCTGCATGTCCAGTTTTGTACTGGGTAGTGTCTTCTGAGGCTTGGCTTATTTCCTCTCCTCCTCACATGGGCTGAACAGCTATAAATGGGTACTTTGCACTAATTCTATTTCTGGAATCAGTTCAGTAAATTGTGTGGTATCCTCAGGCTACTACTTGGGCAACAAAATGTTTGTCAACACCTGTGGCTGTGTTGGGGAAACCTGGATGCATGGTAACAACTTTGTTGCCACTTGCAACAGCTTAGAAAATTGTTCTAGCTAGATAATTGCCCTCCTCCTCACTATGACAAGTCCTCCAGGCATTTCAAACCCAAAAAGTGCAAGTACTTGGCTCTTTCATTGCCTCACTTGGGCAAAGGTTGATATCTTGATGCCACCATTGTCAGTGATTTCCCAGTATTCCTTAACACTCCAGGAGTGTCTTTTAATTTGTCAAGCAGGTCACCCAATATTATTACATCAATAGATCTTCTCTTCTATATTACATGTTTATTATGCATGGCTGTACACAAAGTCCACAACTTGAGAAGTTTGACTTAAAGCCAGAAGCTAAGTGTGAAAGTGAATAATCCAGTTGAATTATTCAAAAAAATGTAACAATGTTATGAGCTTGTCTAGCCTTAGTGCACTAAATAGAATATGTTCAATACCCCTGGATTGCTCTATATATGCAAAGACAAAAAACAAGACTCCTTAGCTAATTGCTAAGCAATCAATAATTATAATTTACATATGCTTTATGCATATAAAAAGAAATATATAATTATAAAGAATAATAAAATAAAGTAAGGTAATGCTACTGCATTATAACTAACCAATGCAGTCCATTTTACATATCCAGCTCAACAACTTGTATAACACCAATGGTTCAATGCTACTCACATCCAAGCCAGTACTTTTGTCATGAGTTGTAAGCCTCAGTAGCCAAGTCCAACCCAAAACATTCAAAGCCTACTTATCTGCAATATGCTTTCTACATGTCAACACTGACCTCTCCTTCTCAACCATTAAGTCTCCCCTCATACATGTTGAGGATAACAGTTGACTACTTTCCAATTTGGTTATTATATGTTTTCCATCATTTGTTACATGTCACACCTTAGTGTTTCCTAACCACTGAAGTATAAGTCAATTCTTTATATCACACTTTGTATGTTACTCATTACCTGTAGTCCCTCTATTTACTACAGGTAGAAATACCAATATATTATAGTGTTTTCTAACCACTGAGGTTTCCTCTATTTACTACAGTCATCCAAAATCCCCTGAGACTGGTTCTACTTCTATAGGTTATGGGCCCCAATGTTACCTATGACATTTCATCAACAAAGTTAACAGTTCTGATGCTTGCAGCTAATGATTCAAACTGGCCTACATACTAGAAGTGCATCACTAATGCTATAACATCAAAGAAGCTCTGAAGACACCTTATAAGTACCACATGTAAACTGGTCATGCTTGTCAAGCACAAAGGATCTTTCTATCATAATGATAAGTCCCTGGCTCTGTTGTCTGATGATCAGGTTGATGAGATTGAGAATGCCATGGAAGAGTGGTTGTAGAAAGAGGCCCAAATTCATAAGATCATTTACAGCATGGTTGATCAGTCTACCTTTCACCAAGTTAAAAGTAAACCTACTGCTGCTGCTATGTGGAAAAAGCTCATGTTGATTCATGGCAGTAAAGGAGCCATGTATGAAACTGATCTCCTTGCTCAACTGCAAAACACCTGCTTTGTCAAAAATAGCAAAATTGATATGTGTACACATCTTGCTAATATGGTTGTAATTAAAGAGCACCTTGCCAAAATTGGTTGTCCACTATCTGATGCATCATTTACAAGATACATCTGCACATTGCTATCTCTTGCCCCCACATACAAACCTTTGTTCACCACACTTGCAACATCTGCATGCACCTCTGGGAAATCAGTCTCAAGCCAGGATCTTATCTGGTATCTCAACAAGGAAGCAAATAGTGCTGCTATCAAAATAAACATTAATCACCAACATGAGGCAATGATTGCTGCATATGCAAAGGCTTGTGGTAATTCCAAAGATATAAAGGGAAAGGAGAAATCTGGACCCAAAGATAAGAATAAGTGACACTGTGACAACTGCAACAAAGATGGACATACAAAGGACAAATGTTTTGAGAAAGGCAATGGTATAGTGGGCAAGGCACCCAAATGGTGGCTGAAAAAGCACAAAGGGAAAAGTAAAGATAAGGCAGATAAAGGCAAGTCAGCAAATGCTGCCAAAACTGAGGAAAAAGAAGAAAATTATGCTTTTCTCACCTCCCTTACCATTGACACCCACTATGACAATACAGTTGAAAATAATGTACTTGCCATTATATCTGGACACAGCCATGAAGCTCATGCCACATCTCCATCTGCTGGTGTCATTATTGACTGTGGCACTAGTAGCCATTTTTTGCCATCTCACAAAAGATTTATAAGCTATTAGGAAATTAATCTTGAACTGGTCTATGCAGCAGATAGATGTATCTTTAGCACTCTTGGCAGAGGAGATTTGCAAATCTGCCTACCTATGAAAGAAAGTGAAAAGTTAGTCCCCATTTTTCTTAAAAGGATTTATTATGCACCTACTATAGCTTTCATGCTAGTATCCATATCATGTTTTGATTATGCTGGTTGCTCTCCTTATTAAGGATGGAATGTGCATTATTAGAAATTCAAAGCTGCAATGCCAGGTCATTGGTCATGTGCCTGCAATCCATGGATTATATTATACTGATGGATCAACTGTCATCTCCCAAAGTTATATCACAAGTGTCACATCAAAATCTATCTTAATTAGCAAGCTCTACCATCAAATGGGGCATATTAATCACAGCAACTTACAAGAGGCTGTCTGCCTTGAAATGATCACTGGCATTGAGCTTGACATGTTATCAAAACCTGAAACTTGTGAGTCATGCATCAAAGGCAAAGCACAACATTAGTTATTTCCAAAGAAGAGTGAAATAGCATACACACACTATGGAGAAAAGATTGTTGGGGTCCTGTGGGGTCCAGCTTAGGTACACTCCATTGGAGAAAATCTGTATTCATATACAAATGTCAATCTATACACCCATAAAGAATGGATTATATTTCTACCTCAAAAGTCAGACACTTTTAAAGCATACTGCAATTATGAGGCATGGGTAAAAGTCCATAGAAATGTGTTTATAAAAGTATATGGCAGTAATTGTGGTGGTGAATTTACAAGCATGCAAATCAAGACTCACCAAAATGCTGCTGGCACGACATGCAATTTTACAATCCATGACTCTTCACAATCAAATGGCATTGCCAAATATGCTAACTATACCATTATTGAAGGTGCTTGCACAATGATGATAGCCACAGAAGTTCCAAAATTTCTCTAGGCAGAAGCTAAATGCCACATGATCTGGCTATATAACTGCATACCAACAAGCTTGCTTTCTAGTAATATGATGCCATATCAAATAGCTACAGAACAAAAGCCCAATTTATCTAAAGTCTGCAAGTGGGGCAAAAGCATCTATGTCAAGTTGCAGAGGGCTGGAAAACTCAAGTTTAAAGTTGAAGAAGCAAAAGTAGTTGGAATTAATGATCAGTCAAAAGGGTACAGGATCTATTGGCCTAGTAAGAACATAGTAACCATTGAAAGAGACATTTACTTCAGCAAAGAGGCTGCCCTAATTCCAGACAGTGTCCAGATTGAGGAGGAGTGGAGTTTACCCAATCCAGCACCTAATCCAGACAGTCTCCAAGCACCACCATCAAAGTCTGCATCAGCTAAAATCATTAAAGCCAAACCTGTCAACAAAACATCTGACACACCTGCATAAATTGAATCAAGTAAAAGTATAGTAGAAACTAACACAAAGACCATCAAAAATATACCAACTGACCAAAATCAACCACCTACTAATGCCCCACATCTTTGAACATGCTAAAACTCCCTTATAGGACTTCCTCAGTACAACTCTGAGCAGTATGGTCAAGAACAGCAAAAATAAACCACAAAGACATCATATATAGCTGAAACTGCATTTATTGTTGATACTGCAAGTATCTTAAAGACTAGTAGTATCAAATTCAAGGGAATGGGTGCTGAATGGGCTGAAGAAGCTGTTGAACATGCACTAGCTATTAGTGAAGACATACTAACAATAAAGGAAGCATTAAATAGTGATGAAAAGGCTGATTGGACATCTGCCATTGATGCTGAATTCAGTCAGATTGAGAAGCTAGGCATGTGGGACATAATTGAGGCACCAGCAGATGCAAACATAATACTCTGCAGGTATGTCTTGTGCCACAAGTGTGGCACTGATGGCCAGATTGTTCAATACAAGGCCAGACTAGTTGCAAAAGGGTTCAAACAACAATTTGGAGTTGACTACTCTGAAACATTTGTGCCCACTGTATGTGCTGCCACACTTTGTGTCCTTCTATCTATTGCAGCATCCTGCAGCACAGCCATTAAACAAGCTGACATCAAAAATATGTATCTAAACTCATCACTCAAAGAAAACAAAGTAATATTTATGCAATTCCCACCCTACTACTGACAATTTCATAGTTTACCTCTCAAATTCACCAATCTCCCAGATTCAAAGTTAGCAGGCCATCTGAAGTGCCCACTTTATGGAACAAAGCAAGGTGCACACCACTGGTATGAAGAAGTCTTTGACACATTCACTAATCTTGGTTATTCAGTCTGCCAAGCTGACATTGCTGTCTTCTACAAGACTGATGGCAAAAACTACACAATCATTGCTGTTGCAACTGATGACTTTACCATAATTGGTGACTCTACTGATTCAACATCATTAATCAAGAAGCAACTCAGCAAATGCTTTGAAATCATAGATTTTGGTCCTATCAACTGGCTCCTTGGAGTCAGCCTCAATTGAGACCACAATGCTCACACTATATCACTTAGCCAACAAGCTTACATCAAGCAAATCATTAAATGCTTTGGTTTTAAAGACTCACACACCACTGTCATGCCCATGGAGCCTGGAGCTGATTTCACACTTGACTCACCTTCTCATAATCCTGTCACCTGCAGAAAAAACATGCTATTGTGAAATGATAGGCTCACTCATATATGCCGCTGTTATGACACATCCAGATATTGCCTATGCTATTTCCATCCTTTCCCAGTATCTTAATGCTCCCCAATCTACTCACATGGTAGCTGTCACTTGTGTTTTTCATTACTTGCATGGAATACCAAATATGAAACTCACTCTTGGTGGTCCAGATCTTAAAATCTCTAGTTATTCTGATGCCAACTAGGCTTCACATCTCCATCAACACTCTATTTCTGGCTTTGCATTCTTTGTTGGTTGTGGTGCTATATCCTGGAGCTCAAAGAAACAGCCAATCATCATGCTCTCTAGTACAGAATCTGAATATGTTGCTCTAATGCATGCTGCAAAAGACATAATTTAAATTCACAAATTACTTAAAGACCTTTCCTTTTTCAATTCTTTTTCTCTTCCCACTAATCTATACTGTGACAATGAAGGCACTATTTGACTCTCAAAGGATGCAACTTTTCACATATACACAAAACACATTGACATTCATTTTCACTTTATCTGTCAGACTGTTTTCTCTGGTCATGTTCACATCTACCACCTTTTCACTGTCAATATGATCATGGATGTATTTACAAAGTCACTGGCTTGGGTTAAGTTCAAGAAGTTCTGTGAACTGCTTGGTGTTACCTAACTTGTATTCATATCAAGGGGGAGTATTGAGGACAACAGTTGACTACTTCCCAATTTGGTTATCATATGTTTTCCATTGTTTGTTACATGTCACACCTCAGTGTTTCCTAACCACTGAGGTGTAAGTCCATCCTTTATATCACACTTTGTATGTTACTCATTACCTGTAGTTCCTCTATTTACTACAGGTAGAAATACCAATATATTATAGTGTTTCCTAACCACTGAGGTTCTCTCTATTTACTACAGTCATTTGAGATCCCCCAAGACTGGTCCTACCTCTACAATACAGTGACTCATTAAAGGCATTAAATGTTACCACAGTGCATATGATCACCACTTAGTGCAATCTATCACACTTCCCATTCTCACAGCCTTCATTGCACAGCTCAATCCAGGAATCACTCTTGGCCACACCACAATCCATGCTGCATGCTGTTTTGCATACTCCAGCCTCCTTTGGTGCAGTGAATTCATGGTGGGCAAGGGTGGGAAGTTCAACACAAGCTTTAACCTCATGCAAAATTCCATTCATTTTCTCCCCAATTTTGAGAATGCAATACATGCACAATTCTCCCTCCCTGCATCCTAGAAAGGGAATTGTCAACATAACATAGCTTGGTAGACCTGAGGTGCAGGATGAAAAAGGGAGGCAGGGATGGATATAGGATTAAGAAAGATAAAACACAGCAACAGCATCTAACAAACCTGGTACATTGCTCACCCCACCAACATGCATGCAGACAAACTTGACTACAAAACTAGCCAACACAAAAGAAAACAGGCAATGTATGAATCACAAAACCAGAGCATAAAAGCAGATTAACATCACAGTAACAGTCACCCTGTTGAAGATGACGTCATCTGATACCAAATTTCAAACAGTTGTAATTTTGTACGTATAATTATCATCATAAATCATTTATATTTCGTCAGTATGAAACACGTATTATTAAGATATGTCTCATTAGTAAATCAGGGGTATATAGGGAGCAGATTATCTGAAGTCCGAGTTAATCTTTTACTCATTGACTTCAGGTATCTTATCTTCCTATTATTATAAATACTTAATATAATCTTTTACTCATTGACTTCAGACTCAAACATAATTTGATTTCATTTACTTCCACGCACTATACATCATGCTTCGTCACACCCCCACTTCTTAGCTCAGTAATGTAGCTTGCCGGCGGTTAAATTTCATTCATTCCCTTCCTGCATCCAAAACTCCTTCAGAAAAGGAGTCACAATCTCCATTGCCGCTACACCAGGCCAACCCACCTACCCTATTGCTGCACTCAAAGCACTCTTCACCAAACTCCCTCGTGAAGGACACAAGCCTCTGTTTGAGCAACCCGATGGGAAGGTGCTCTCCTACTCATTCTTCATCAACGTGATCCGAGATGCGCTCTCAAAGGCTGGCATCAACCCCCACCTCTATGCAGGACACAGTTTTAGGCGAGGTGAAACATCTGCAGCAGCAGCAGCAGCAGGTTACTCCAACTACAAAATACGGTTACTAGGACGCTGACGTAGCAACTCCTACAAACTGCATGTACATTGAGAACAACCCAACAAGGATCCTGCACTTGTCTTCCCTCTTCCATATGGCCTTCACTCATCTCACCCCTTTCGAACCTCTGGCTCTACGGGATTACACTGCCTTGGCTTGAGTTTACGGCCCCCTCTCTTGGGGGGGGACTCAAGAAATCGAATTTCTTTCCCGCAACACTCAGATCCCTGACTAAGCCTTATCCAACTCTCTCAACCGTCCACTCTCGTCATCTTGTCTCACTACCTCAATTTCACACTCACACTCGGCAGCATTGAATTAATGACTGTCTGTTGTGTCGCATCACGTTTCTAGTTAGTATCCGCGTCCTCCGTTCAACATGGCTGTATGCATTTGAAGTTTCTGTAGCACCTCTGTTATTACTCAATGGTATATCAACATGGAACCAGTTCTGAGACGGGTTGAGGTCGAAGTTATATGCCTAAGGTTTCAATAAGTGAACAATTTGTGGGTCGGTTATGTGTGGAAGGGTCAATAAAGATTGCAGGCTGTCAGACGGTTTTGTTTTTTATTTGGAGTAGCGCTAATGGTGGGATGGCCAACGCCCTGGGCGTCTCCCTCCCACCTGCAGGGCTAGTTTCCTGGGATTTAAACCAGGACGTTTGGTACAGTAGATCGATTCCCCTTGGGGAAATGCCTTTACACATACAGTGTGGGGCTCATGGTCCAGGTGATGGCATCAGCCAACCCCTTGACTTTCGTCTGGCATCCTACCCACTAAAACCCCGAATTGGACCTCGTGGTGAAGTGGAAAGGGCCAGGCTAGTAGGCCTGTCCTGTCTCATGTCTCTTCACTCACATCGGACAATAACTGACACTAGATGTATTTTTGAGAACTAGAGAACTCCTCCCCTTACCCCTATATATACGTCTTTCTGAGACATAGCAACTCTTTAATTAAGGTTCCATCACCTCTCTGATCAAACCCCAATGGGTCCGATCGCATCCACTTGTCGTTGATATTGTAAGCAGTACGCTAACACAGGCGTGCTGAATGTATTTTCTACCCACAAAAAGAACGGGGACAAATTGAAGAACCGACAGAAACTCTTGCGTAATGTTTTTCATAAATTTCAAAATGGCATCTTTTATACTCGGACCAAAACTGGGATCTAAGGAAAGTGGTCCACAACGGAGTCTATAATTCTCAATGGTGTAACGACAAGCCAGTGTAAATAAGTAAGAAGTTGTGCAAAAAATACATGGTGGGTGATATGACAAGCTTTGTAAGTGGAACAGAAAGCAATAGGGTGTAATTAGCTGCGATTAACGAATGAACCATGGTACAGCAGACAGGCGATAAGGTGAGTACTGAAATAAGTAATGTGTATGTGTATCTGCGTCCATAAAGACGTACTACTTTTGTCGATCTGGTCGAATTGAGACAGGTTGCGGGTGAGACCTGTGAGGTGTATGGGGTGGTTTGACGGGTACGGGTGATGTCCAATAAATATGCGACCTGAACAAATGAAGATCGGATATGAGTAGCGCGCCGGGTGCTGTCAGGTTGGACGTGTGTAAAACTGAGGTGAAAGAAAGGGCGGAGAAGAAAAACTACGATCCTGAGTCACGGGTCTACCACCTCAAGATCCCCTCATATATCGAATACATGACAGCGGCATTCGGCACAACACGCATGAGGTGGGCACTAAGGCCTCCGTATAAGGACCGTGCACCTTCCTCCGCAAGGACAAGGCGTAGTGTTTGAACCAATCCGGTGTACTTGATCACACCATTAACACTTGGTTGTCTCAACCGTGTTCGTAGTACCTTGATGATACATATGAGTACCAGTATCGTTTGGATAGAAATAAGAGGCACCTCATGAGGATATGTTATGAGACTTGCAACGCATTTCGCTGTACCCGCACTCCCAAGCATACCTAACCACTCCACAATGCCACCTTGGCCTTCGGCAGCAGCAGTAACCCTCTTTAATCGTTCATACAAGACCCACTGAATCGTTCCCTCGGTAACACCCAAGTAGCTTGCACTTAAACCCTTGTAGAAGCCTTTTATTCCTTCATGTTTCATGATATCCTTGATAGTTTTCCAGCTACTACCGAGCATCTTTTGGCCTGAGACGTTCTCGTGCTTGTTCGTACACAGCTGAAGGCGGGTCTTGACAACCCATATCGGGTTCGTTGCTGTGCCAGTGACGATACCGGCAACTGCAGCGGCAGTAAGGTGTACATATGTGTTCTCTTTTCCATCGTTGAAGTGATTGGCAATGATGTGCTTTCCGTTACCATATGTGTAGAAGTTGATGGAACGGGCTGGGATAACGCCTACGAGTGTGGGCCCTAGACCCTTGAAGAGAGCTTTAGGTGACTCCTCACGGTAGATGTCCCTATTTTGACAGAAATTGAATTTTGCCGCTGAATTGGCTGTCGTCGGAAGACATACCGTAGGATGTGTCCCGTCTCAACAAAATTATAAAGCAGGCCACCTTGTCGCGGTAAACCGACCACGACGCTCCCTCCATTTGTCATCATCCCAATAGATGCACTCTTTGCTTGAAAGAGGCTGGACTGCAGCCGCGTTTTGACCACGTCGAACGGGCTCGTTACAATCGCACCACACATGCCTCCCAGCCTTTTGAAAGTGGTTTAGCATTTCCATCCTCTCAGAGTGAGCCTTCAAGCAACGTACCCTCCGGCCACGAAATGCTGCCAAGACTTGGCAGGAAAAAATGTGGTTCTCGTCGCGGATGAATCAGACATAGCTTTCCTGTCTAGGATCTATGAATTTAAAGAGTAGCACTAGGTTGAAAAGAAATAAGAGGAATGGAAGAGGAGAACCCCCAAGAAGCGACAGAGGAGGTGACGGAGTCCTTGGAAAAAGAGTGATGTCCGTCAAAAATCAATCTCAAATTTTCGACACATCACGTGCGCGTCAGACGACGTTTACGCGGTTGGTTCGAAGTTCAATTAAAGGTTCCTCATGTCCTCATAGCAGACTATTGAATAGCCGAAAAGGGCGATAGCTACGCACTCCCCGCACGAAAAAAGAAAATTCCTGGCCGCGGAAACAGACGGCAAAAAAGAGACAGCAAGGATGTTCGTTCTTTCGATTTTGAAGGTATACGTCTAGCAACTCACCGGCCGGAATGAATTGGACTCAAGGAAATCCAGGATACGGTAGCCATCCATCCGTCGAATTTCGGGGCGCCCGCGGACCTGGCACTTACTGTTGAACTAAACAAGAAATACGCTAACCGTGTTCTACATGATGTCGGACTCTGTATCTGTGTGTTCGATTTAAGTGAAGTCGGAGAAGGTAAGGTTCGTTACGGTGACGGTTTTCTCTGGTATAAATGTAAGCATCGTTTTCTTTGATCTTCGACTGGATTAAAGCAATCTTAGTGGTGTTTCGGATGGTCGTGTTCAGACCATTCGCGTCTGAAGTCATTGTTGCAAAAGTCAAATCCTCCGATGAGGATGGCATTAGACGTATGTCTATCATACGATACCTTTCCTCTAAGCAATTGATTCCATCTAGTAACCGTCGGATTCTTCGATGACATATACGTCCCAGCATCCTACCTCCCGCAACCAACAGCATTGTATGTTCCTCCTCCCTCCTCATTTCTACCGCCAATATCTCTATGCCCTCTCTGATAGCGATCCAAACGAACGCGCCCATTTCTGGCTACCCGACTCCGAACTTACCTCAATTCACGATATGCTCGATACCCCCGTCGCAGAGCGAATGTATATCGACCAGGGCGAGGTAGTACGCGTACGCGTGGAGGCGGATGACTTTTACGATGATGAGCCTGGGCCACCGAAAATGGCAGAAGGCGTGCAGATTAAGAACGAGGCGAAAAGAGCGCCGTATAATGTCATCGTCTGTTTTTGTTATTGATGTTTCCTTATAGATGTGTTGATTCGTTTGTAGTGTTCGATCGCGGAGCAGGGACTTGGTCCCGTAGCATGGTGGAGCGGTGCGCAGGATGGTGGTGAACCTATGGACGAAGGATGATTGATGAAGTTGGTTTTCTCTCTTGAACAGACCGGAACAAAATGTAAATACGATGTACACTATCTATCTAATCGGAAGCCTTGGTTTTTGCCAACAACAAACTTTCATGCAAGCTCCAGGACACAAGGACATGGTCACTTATTGAGCATCCTCCTCCGGTGTGACTTGACAGTATCGACACAAACCATATTCACTGGTGTTTCAAGGCACACCACGCAGTCTCTTGGCGAAGGTCCAAGGGACGGGTCCAATTTGCTATAGATCATCATTTAACCGTCCCATTGAATCATTGTGAACTACATCACTCGTCCATTGATTGAGTCGAAGGCAATGCCGTTCAAAACTCGGACTACATTCTACAGTATGCTTCTCGAGCATAAATTCCAAAATTTGCCATTACTGTTGTCCTCAGGTTTAGCACTGGCTTTCGGGGTCTGCCAGACCATTTTTACAATCATGTATGCCCTACTCCACCCCAACGGGCCTTATATGCGTGAGTCTACTGACGACTCTGAAGTTTATTCAGTATCTCTGACAACTTATCACAGAAATATTTGAATGCATTGCAGCTAGTTGGGCAGTGTTGACATGGGTATGGACTAGTGCGTTGTACGTCTTGTCAAACAGTCCAATACTCATTGAGGCTGCTAATTGTGTTTTATGATTCATGCTCGATCTCACGGCAGACTAGCATTCAACAACCGACCACTGTCTTCCCATACCCTCGTACGAAGTTTCCTTCATTTCGTATCCTTCATCGTCTTTGCCCTTGGCTGGCTGGGTCAGTTTCACTCGAAATTATTGCCGAAAAATACTGTCTTTAATTTTCCATCTCAGCTCTTATCATCATGTTGGGATCGCAGCTTCCATCTCAATGCGATTTTGACACCTACTCCGATGGTTTGGTATATGTCTGGTGCCCGTTGGCATCCACTTCATTCGGCTGTGCTATCTTACTTTTCGTATTTTGGTATTTTGTGAGTCACTTGTCGAATATTTATTTGGTACAATATGATAAAACTTCCTCAGGCTCAAGCGCTGCGCTTGTTGTCTACCTTGCTGCACGTAAAGCGGACGCAGGACTAGCTGCCAATGTGTCTCATAACGACGTTGAGCTCGCATCTCCTTCGGCTTAACTTTCTATCGTTGCAGCAAATAGTCGATAGTTACAGGACTCAGCTGGGTGACCAAATAAATGATACTTACAAGTGAACGCAGGTACTTAAGACTTTCAAAAGTTCCTACATCGTCCATCGTCGGATGTGTGACAAATACCCATGATAACACTGGGGGAGTCCTCTCGAATTTGTCCGGATTGAACTATGTTTCTTGTAAGTGAAGATAGATCAGTGAGTGAACTACCTTGTGTCTGAGATAACCACTGAGGAAAGATCATATTCGAGGTGATACGAATTACAACGTACGAAGCGAAATTTGGATAAGTTCAATACAAGAAAAAAGGAGAGTGAATGTTCCAAACAAGTAATTTAATTATTAAATTAAGTTAGAAAGGACTATTCCAGTGACAAAAGATCTTCAAAAATGTGCCAGTATTGGATGAAGCTTGAACATGGCATTTGCGTGAGAGGATGATGCGGCGATCCACCTGATTCTGGAGAGAGGTAGATAGGACTCATGCCTGGTTGAGCAGGAAAATCTGCATTGTTCCCGAGGTCATCAGAGTCATCAATGTGATCCATTCTACACCATCACTTGATATAATTAGGAAAAAGATCAATCTATTCCCCCTCTATTTCTTTGTCCCCATGACTTGTACATGGTCATTCTAATGATGACAATCACATAGGAAATGTCTAATGACACATCTGTGATACTTATTGCAGATATCAGAAATCTTCAATTTTGTCATGTGATGATAAAATATCTGTCTTAAGAAATTAGACAGATAAAGATATACAAAAACAAAGTCTAATAATAAGACTTACCTGCTGAAAACTGTAGGCACATATGTTGAGGCCACCGTCACCATTTGCACCATCACACGCGTGTTGGAGGCCACCGTCACCCTTTGCACCATCACATGTGCTTTGGCACCTTGTCTACTCTTTCTTTATTTTTCCTTTATTCCATTGTCCTTTACTCTTCACACTAATACTCTTTCTATCAACCCTGCATATTATACTACTTATATACAGACACTTACACATAAGTACCCTCAGCTCCTTATACAAGACTGAGGGTATGTTGCACATATACACTCCTAGCATATCATTGTACTGAGACATTGTACCTATAGATTTAACTTACTCTGTCTTATAGGTATGATTGGAATATTAGCTCCTTATATGAGATTGAGGATTTACTTACTTACTCTGTCTTATAGTTTTGGCAAGGTCTTTAATTCTAACAGGTTATGGGCCACTACTGTGTCAATTGAACATGTCAGAAATTCCCTTGCTCTATCACACTTGTCAAACCTTGGGCCCTGAATCCCTGATTGACTACCTGATCCTATCTTCATGCAAAACACTCTGAGATCTCTTTGTCTCCCTTATATTACTCTTGGGCAATCACACAATGGGCTCTCTTCCATTTTCTGTTTCCCTGGCTCAACCCAACCCTCCTTTCATGACTTCTCTGTTGGCTAACAATGCCACATACCCACAAATTTGCCCTGCTAAGCTCAATGCTCACTGGCCTGCTTCCAAGACCCTTTTTGATTGTGTCATGACCCCTCCCATGACCCCT
>QLON01006203.1:0-29982 GCA_003313675.1 Termitomyces heimii
GGCCATGGACAGGGCCAGCGTGAAGCCAACTTTGCCGCTGGAAGTCACGAGGGCGGTCGCGAACACCGTCAATTCTCGCGCGACTTTGACGATGAGCTTTTCGAACGTGAGCTAGATCACCACAGCCACGGTCGTCACGGCCACGGCCAAGGTCAAGGCCAGCGCGAAGCCGATTTTGCTGCCTCAGGTTCCGGGCGTCCCCGCGAGAATGGTCGCCAGTCCGACCGCCACCACTTCAACGCCCGTGACTTTGAGGATCGCGTCGAAGTGCGCAGTTTCCTCAACCTTCTTGGAGGTGTGGCCCGCCATGTTCCAGGCATGAGCATCGGTCAGAGCAATCAAAACAATCAAAATAACCAAAAAAGCAAACGTGACCTCATCGAGGACCTTGAGCTCGACGCCCGTGGCTTCGAGATCAATGAACTTGATTAAAAGACGGATGAATAGAACGAGAATAATCTGATAGCTTTAGTACTAGGATATCCAGCTCTAGGTAGTCGGATACACTGAGTATGATAGAAGCGTTGGGAAATATATGGTCTTTACACAATGTTCCTGTGTGATTCCGAGTTCCGGCTGAGATGGATATGATCGCAAAAGATCTTCAAGTTTGGGCAGATTATATTTAGTAGATAATCACTTACTTCTGAGTCCGATCACGAAGCTAGGCTAGCTCTTGCGTTGTGAGTTTTTTTTGCTCGATCAATCCTACTCACCTTCCCTGTTACAACTTCACCATCGTCCAGTATGATAGGTCACCACGCTGCAAAGCCGTGATGTCAGAAAATCTCAACTGTGGCTTGCATGTAGGGTCCGACAGAGAACAGTTCACTCGCAATATGTAAACCATGTAAACCAAACTGCTCGGTACTTTTACTGAAATACTGTTGTGTCCAGCTGGCCATAGAGGTTCTGGGATTGATCAGGCGATACTGGTAGTTCCAGTGGAACACCATGGGTCAGGAACCAGGATGATCTTGCTGATTTCGACCGGTCGTTTACTCCACTGTTCAAACATCAACACCTCAAACTTCGGCGACTGACTTTTGGTTTTCCTTCCGACGTGAACACCGTTTACCAATTTCATGTTCTATCACATCGTCAGCTTCATGATATATCATTCTACACGACTCAGTTGCCATCTCGTCGACCTATGATGTGATGCTGCTCACAGCATTAAGATATCTTCCTACACTTTTGTTTTCTTGATTCTTAGCTGATGGTTGTCTTTCGGTTGGAGGGATATCCTTGTTGCTTTCTCAGCGTGTCTTTTCTTGCTACCATATTTTGCTTGGCGCCAATTTCTTCTCGGCGATGTCAGAAGGCGTGCAGATTGTTATTGATTCTGCCTCACCTGACAGTATTGTGTATAGCGGCGGGTCTCAGGGGAGATGGACCACAAAGAGTGGCTCGCAATGGTTTAATAATACTTCGGCTTCGTCTGGGACAGCTCCGGGATCTATTAATGTCACTTTCATTGGTATGTTTTATGTATTTCTCTCAAAATCCGGACACTGATAACTCTATTGGGAATTTAGGAAACGCAATTGCTTTCTACGGCCACGCGCCTCCGTCTGAAGAATCTCAGACGATGAGAGTGACTATCGATAAACAGGAGCCATTCGAGACAACCTTCCCAGTCGACCTGGCTGGCAAGTACGGTCAATGGTGGCATTCACCGACGCTGGATGACGGTACCCACACCATACAACTGGAAGGTTTGACGAAGACGGTGTTGGATTTTGCGGCCGTTACCCTCAAAAAGTCCTCTCTGCATACAGGACAGCATATCATCGTTGACGACGACGACGCATCGATGATGTACAGTACAAATTGGAAACAACACAGTCCGCTCAATTCTCATAAAGGAAAACCGGTCTCGTTGCCCTTTCGCAATGCCACTCACAAGAGTAACATGGTCGGGTCTTCTGTGTCATTTAATTTTACAGGTTCATATTTTTCCCCTGTTCATGGATGAGTATAGGACTGAGCTGGTTCTTGATTTTTCTAGGATCGTCTATTGCCGTTTATGGAGTAATGCCAGTAAAGACTACAGGCTCCGTCACGGCACGGTACACCCTCGATACCAATGTAACCACGGAAAAACATGAATCACCAGAAGATCGCAAGGAGCATCATAATGTCTTATTGTACTCTGAAAGTTCATTGGATGCCGGGTTTCACACATTGTCGATTGAAATTGAAGACGTGCAAAACCTCACTTATAGCCTTGACTATATGGTATATAAATTCTCTGCCCCCGAAATCCAACCGAGTGTATCGTCATCAACGAAATCAAATACGACGACTTCACACTCAAGGTCGTCCTCTTCATCTACGGCACCTACCTCAAGTACTCCATCGAGAATGCCAACTTCTGTTCATTCCTCCTCTTCCTCTTCATTAGGGATGACAATTGACACCTCCAGTATTCCCGTTTCCGTGGTCTCAACATCCACTCAAACCTCGGAATCGCAAAGCCTCTCTATTACAATTGCTACGTCAACACCGATTCCTGAGCGGTCCAGTGATACAACTGCACACACGGGAAAAATTATAGGTTTGACTGTAGGAAGTGTCGTAATTCTGGCGGCACTTATTGCGGCCATGATTTATAGGAAACGACGTCGTCGTCATTTCCTCCCGCTACAAGAAATTGATCATAGTGCGTTTAATTGCTCTGAAGACTGTTCCCGATCTGATGTGTTGTCGCAACTTGACAGGCCAGCCAGTAGCTATAGCGTCAGGATCTCATTCATCGATTGCCATTCAGCCTTTCACACTCTCAGAGCCCGCTCCAGGCTCCCGGGCCGCTAGTGAACCTATGGATCAGAAGATTGGTAGCCTTTACAGTTTAGATGCTAGTCCGAGCTTTATCCTGCAACAGCTTTCGGGGCTTCATAGGAGATCGTGGTCTGGCACGCGGTCTAATTCGAGGGCCTCTTTGGTGGATGAAGAAACTCGTTGTACCCCGGGAACATCGTCGCCTACTTTCATCGGAAACGGGAAGCCTCCCTCATATAGAGAATAAGGTGTGGTAGGTAGTCTTTGTGCCATCTTTGTGGAATTCTTGGTCTATCGCGGACGTCCATTGGATTTAACAAGTATACCCAGAATATGATTTATGAGTCAAAGTTGAAAGTATGAGCTTACGAGAGTGCATCCAAGAGTACAAGTGCAACGTGCGACGCCAAGTCGTTGTTAAAACGTCATTGTGATCTGGAAGGATCAAGGACAAATTCACACAAAGTTGTGCTTGTTACAAAAATGGATACGATATGGATTTCTGGTCCGAAACGCTCTGAGCAAGCTTCAGGGTTCTGTTATCAATCCACGCCTTCTTGACACTACAGGCTCTCCCTTGAGAAGGTCTCACGACACGAGCCCCATCAACCAGAATGCATAAATGCTTAATAACAGTACGTGGCAGAAGAATGATAGATCATGTCGCATAAATTTCGTTGTTCTCTGATAAAGTGCTCTGGATCTGCGAACAAGAACGCAACGATCCATCGATCACCGTTTGCCATGATATGATGAGCCATCTCACCGGGTCGTAACGTTGGAAATAAACCTCACACGCCTGATATCAGGCGGACAAGCGACAAATCCGGACAAAGCAAGGTCCATATAAGGCAGCGCCCTTGTACTCGGTTTAATCATCGAGGGAACTTTCGAGGGCGTACTTAAGCTGAGGTACTTTCGATGGGACGACAACCATCAGTTGCTCGTCGCGAGTCATCCTGATAAAAACTCGAACTCGTCCTTGCGCAAATCAGCATTCTCGACACCCAATAACCACCCACATCCTCTATCAATTCAATAGCAGCCTGTGCTGCTCTATTCTGTCCCTTCTCCAGATTTTATCCTGCGTTCAGTTTCAGTTCCAACAACACCTCGCACTCTTTTGGCATATTCTCATAGCCCGGACATCATTCATCCACGCCAACTTGAACAAAAAACAAATCGAATCATCGACATGCCGTCCTTCCCATGCACAGTCCCTTCCTCGCCCACCTACGGCTTCTTCCCTACTGGAACCACATCACCACATGCCTTTCTGTCATTCCATCAGTCGCCGCGCGACACACACGCCATGTACGCTGCGTTGACCTCGTCTTCGTCGAGTGCACCATCACAGCGCGCACGCACACAATCCCTGAGCTCGAGCGTATTCAAAAAGTTTATGAGACGGAAGTGAAAGCACCTCGCCCAAGAACTGTATACCCTTTTCACGTTCGCGGCGAAACCGAGGGCTTTGAAGGAGAATGGCTTGGATTATAGAAGGGAAACGACCGCGAGTGTCGGTCAAATCGATCCTTGCATGCACACCATATTTTAGCAACTTATCTACTGTAGTTTGTATAGTCTAAGCAGGCCAATTGTATCCATAGTTTTGACGAGATCTTGTCCGAGCGTGAGTAAAATTGGATATCCCCGATTGTCGACCAAAATCCTTGTATGGCCCCTCGACGTTAGGCCTCGACCACAACACCGACCAGCGACGAGCAGCCCCAATGCCGCCGTCGCGCACATCAGCCCTCACCGTTGTCCCCGTCGACCCTGCAGACAATGCCCCATACACCCTCTCCCTCCTCTCCGAGTACACACACCTCCTCGACACCCTCCCCCTTGAGCTTTCACACAGCTTCGCCGACCTCCGTGAGCTCGATGCCGTCCTTTCCTCTTCCATGGCCTCCCTCACCGCTAAAATCAACAAACTCACACGCATGATCGAGGAGAACAACGAAGACAAGCAAGACCGGCTCTGGCTCCTTGCCGACATCGCTGAGGAGGCCGCCCGGCTCAAGCTCGGGGGCGACGACAAGATTCGCGTGGCTTGCCAGGCTGCCGACAACCTCAAGTACAACATAGCCCAACTCAGGAACCTTGTAGAACACATCCCCAACTTTGACCCATCCACCCTCGATAGGAAGACCACATATCCTCACGTCTCAGCGCGATCATTCATGCCAGTTCTACCCCCAGAGAACACTCGGAGAAGACGGGGTGGATATGGATCGTTGTTGACCAGTGCGCCGGACCCCAGCCCGGCAAAGAAGCGGCAGCGAGTGCTGCAGCGTGACGACGACCTCGATATCATGCGGTCACCCAAGAAAGATAGGAATGAACTGAATCCTCGTTCTCGAGCTCGAGCAAAAAAGTGTGTTTTACCTCGTCGACATGTCTACAATACTCTGATCTTTCGCCCTCTCCAGAACCGACCGTCCAGCCTCCCCATCCGAATCTCTTGTCTCCGTCACCTCCCACGTCCTTCCGTCCACAAACGGAAACTCGTCCTACCGTGGTGCAGCCAACGGAGCCAGTGCGCGCGCCGCCGCTTCTGCTACTGGCTCAAAACGCTCTCGGCCTTCGGCGGGCAATCGCAGCGCCACTCCGCACGCGGCTGATCCATACGACCAGAATGGAATGCATCCAAACGGATCCAACGGCAACTCGCGCCGCGACGCGTACGGGGTTCCCCCATCGTCCCATCACGCTTCCCTCCCTCATCACTACCAGAACGGTGCTCTCCCAAATGGCACACACCACCACTCTGGCTCGTACAATATTCATGCCATATCTCAAAACATCCCTGGTGCACAAGACTGGAATCCCCCCTCGGCGCAGCAGCTCGAAGGGCCGGGAATGCCGGTGTCGCGTGGTGTGACGATGCCCATCATACCCGTCAACACTGCTATCGGACCGGGTATACCAGGAGATGCAGGCGACACGGGCGACGGAGAGGGCGACGGAGACGACAGACGATATTGTATCTGCAACGGCATTAGCTATGGAGAGATGATCGCGTGCGACGACTCGCAGTGCGAAAGAGAATGGGTATGTTTATTCTTGCTTGGTACTGCAATGTCGATCAATTAATGGCTCGATAGTTTCATTTGGCTTGCATTGGCCTTGTCGTCCCGCCAGAGGGTCGCTGGTTTTGTAATGCTTGCCGCATCAAACGAAATTCGAAACGTTCTGGACGCGGTGGAAAACGGAGAGCGGGCGGTGGAAGGGCGGGGGCGCGTGCTTCATGATGCATACTCACATTGACATTATTATTAATTTCAGGCTTGGAACTAAGTCTTATTCCTGTATAATATGTACTTTTGAACACTGCTATCGTCTGTCATCTTGGTAAATTCAAAGGATATTTTGAATACGGGTAGAAATATTAAGAAATATACACGCAAACTGAGGGGAGTACTTCTGCATTCCTCAACGCCGCTTCGAGCTGCGGCTATCGTCCATTCCAGGAGAATTTCGCCGTTTTCTTTTGCCGGGGAATCCATTAGCTAGAGACACCAAGCAGAGTGTGCCAACTTACCGGCTCATACTCCTCTCGTCTGGCTCACCACTGGATGTTCTTCCCATGCCAAGGTCCTTGTTGGTGCCACCGTAGTCTAGACCATCTACAGCAGGTGCATTCCCATCGCGATCCTTATACTTATTTTGATTTCGCGGGCCCGTTGGGACTCCAGGCGGAAGTGGCGACGCAGGACGTACTGGTACTGGTGGCGGCGCTAGATGCGTTTAAACAAGCGAAATACGGATTAAACGTCAACAAAGTGGTAATTATCCGGTCAGGTAATTCGACGTACGACCATCACTGAATCCGCCTCGCCCACGACCACGCCCTGGGAAACCGCGGCCACGGCTCATGCCTTGCGCCCGCCCACGATATGCCGCTGGAGACGCACCACGACCTCCTGGTACTGGTACAGGAGCGGCGACTTGCTGTGCTCCATCCATGCCTTGGTACATTTGCTGCCCCATCTGGGCTGGTTGCTACAATCGAGACTGTCAGCACGGACCAGAAGAAGGTGAAAACGGCCGTGCCTGCATTCCATATTCGTTGCCCATGCCCATGCCCATCATATCTCCCTGTTGCTGTCCATTGAACCCAGCATCTTGTATCATTCCAACAGCGACATTCCCTTGCGCATTCTGCTCCGGCGTTCCGTTGGTGACTCCCTGCTGCATTTGCCCAGTTCCGTCGGCCTGCATCTGCATCATTCCGCCACCCATTCCCATGTCCATACCCATGCCCATGGGTCCCATCATCCCGGACATGTCCATCATTACACCCGGGCCCATCATACCGGTATTCGCGGCCCCGTTCATCATAGCGTTCGCGCCAGTCATGACCATTTGTCGTACTTCAGGCGGAAGCGCGGTAATTTGCTCTTCCTGCATCCCCGCAAAATTCTACATCAATAGACATGTCAAACTAAGCTTTTCTCGGACAAGCATCCAGAAAAACATACAATGACGTTAGTCTTGAGCACATTGGCGAGTTCGCCCAAGTCGCGACGGCGGTAGCAGTATGCCTCCCATGAGGTCTCGTCGAACCCGTAATTGAACCAATCACTGATATCGGAGCCAGGTCGTCGCCAGGGTTTTTCAGTCATTGCATTGAGGTCGAAATCAAGAATGGAGCGGCCGTCCATTAATCCTGTCACCGTCGGGTCGACGGTAGGGTGGGACGGTGGTGCCGTTACGGGAGGGAGAGTGGAGGGATCTACACCGTCATCTTCTTTTGGTTGCGCTTCAGCTTCTGAAGACTGCGCCCCCGGCGCTTGTGACTGGGAATGTGAGGTTCCAGCGGAAGGACTAGGGCCATGCGACGGGATTTGAGAATGGTTAAGCCCAGGAGCGTGTGCAGCAGCTTCTGAAGGTCCGCCTCGGGAGATTGGAGTGTATTCTGTTGTGAGTAGGGATTGAGTGGCTAGAACGTCGGAGTGAGTTTGTGGAATGCATGAGTCAGTCCTACAAGGCATTTACCTGCTCTGGGTTGCGTAGGGATTGACGAGCTGGATGACCTTGGTGCTTGACCTCGGCCGGTTCCTTGCCTGGATGCAGATGAGCCTTAGAGTGTAAATTACAAGAAAATACAGTACCGAAAGTCAATTGACCGCGGTGCTGCCTCCATTATGATTTCCACCTGATGAAAAAAACGAGTCAGGCATGAATAGAAGTATAGCAGCGTCACTCACATCCTCGTCACTTTCGTCCCCTAGTTCAACTTCTTCCTCTTCCTCCTCTTGCTCTCGCGATGCACCATTTACAGGGGCTTCTGGTGTTCCCGTGTCTTCTCGTGTGCCGAAGATGTCGTCGTCCACATCTGGTTCTGGATTTGGAAAGGCATCATTCGCCGTTGAGTCGACAGGGTCATCGTATGGACTTCTGCACAGGTGTTTATATTCAACGTTCCAACAAAACTATGACTGGCAACTCACGGTTGAGGAGCTAAGTATCACACAGAACAAAAAATAGGCGTCAAAACGATGTCATTGAAGATCGTAGGTGTTAACAACAGAACTGGTCCAACAATCGAATATCCTGAAGATTCTTACCATCTTTAGGCGCCGGTGCTGAGGAACTTCCATACAAGAACTCGTCATCGTCATCCCTGTAGTTATGCAAAGTAAGAAACTAAATTTTATGTGCATCATGCGCGCCTTACATGCTTGTACAGTATCACGCAGATTGAGGAGGGAAGTGGAGATTGGTGTGACCGACCGTTACGCGTCACAAGAAATGTTGGCTTCCGAATTCCGCTCCGCATCTTTCACAAACTTCCCGTTGCGCGATGTTTAGTCCAGCACGCTGCTCGTCGTGGTTGGCAGCGGCACAGACGCCTTTTGCGTCGCGCGGATATGCCATCTCTGTCAAGCCTGCCAAAATTCTGCCAGGGAAAAAGCTGCCACGCGTTTTTAAGGACAAGAAAGCGTTCCAGTATAATTGGTACAGAAGAATTCTCGACGGCAGCCGAGATGGTCCTCTCCTCATCCTTCACCACGACCAACTCTCCGCTAATCGCCTCGTACAACTGCGTCGCGATGTTGTTATAGCCTCGAATCGCGCTACCCCATCCTTAACTTCTGCTGCCATCCCCGCCACCCCTCAGCCTCAGCCTCAGCCTCAACCCACTCTCACTTTCATTCGCACCAGTATCTTCGGAGCTGCACTACGCGACTTCCCTGGAATCAATTTAGCCCAGGTAGATCAGATGATTGGTGATTCTACAGGCACTTTTGCCGTCCTCTTACTTCCATCGTTCCATCCTCCGCAACTCAATGCTATACTACGCTCTTTAGAGCGTACTCTTCCTCCGCGGAAACCGAAAACCCCCGAGGAGATTAAGAAGGAGCAAGAGGAGAAAAATGCAGACCCAGAAAATCCAGGTCGGCGAGTGAAGCGCCAACGGCGGGTTCTACATCCTGAGTTGAAGCTTATGGGTGCGCTTGTTGAAGGGAGAGTGTTCCTACCGCCGGGTCTCAAGGATGTGTCTCAGCTTCCGACATTGGAGACGCTACGGGCACAAATTGTTGGATTGCTCAGTGCGCCGGGTATGCAATTAGCGGGAGTCCTTAGTCAGGCAAGCGGGGGTCATTTGGCGCGGACATTGGAAGGATTAAAGAAGGGTTTGGAAGAAGACGCTGCAGCCTCGGGTACAGATACTGCGCCCCCATCTTAGTGTATAGACTAATCCATATATAATCATTCCTACAACACGATCTTCACGCAATACAAGCCCCTTCTCCGTCTTGAAGACAAAACTCCCATGTCCGATCCTCGCCTCCCTCACCCGTTCTGCCTGTCCCATGAGCCCGTGTTCCTTTGGTCATGCGGTGCTCGTATCCCTTATACACACTTCGATTAAAGGCAAACGAACGCAAAAGTGTATATCGTGGATTTGCTGGTGTGCTTCCAGTCGTAGGCAATGGAGGTTTCTTCGCAAGTCGTGGTACATCCCTTAAGAAACCAATTCATAACTTGAATATATCAAAAGCGCATGCAGACAGACCATAACGTGTAGGGAACTACATTTCGCAACGTGATGAGAACAGTCCCGCGCGTTTTGACAGCCTCTTTTGGTGTGATGAATTTGAACTGCTCCCCCTTTTCTGTCTCCACAGGTACCGTCTCGTCTTCTGCATCGTCTTCGTCTTCATCGTCATCAGCCTTTTTTCGCTTACGTGGGATAGTAATGGGAGGTACAGGTCCCAGTGACAAGACTTTGGCGGCTGACCTTAGAAATCCAAGTATCAACACTTGGTTGGATAGGATATTCCTGTCCTGGTCAGTGATCCCTTTTCCTAAGAGTAATGAAGGAAGAGAACCACATTAATACAGCTTCACAATAACAAGGCAACCGAACCTGCATGAGGAAAGTTCCACACTATACGATCCCATCTCCTTCCCTTTAGGGACGTGATTTTCTCTAGCTTCGTCGCATCTACGCCAAACAAGATCTGCGCACCCCGCTGCCGGAGAAAAGCCACAATCTCTCGAGCATCTGCGTATTTCGCGTAGCACTCGTCTTCAGTATCATATGCAGTCGCTGTGAGGTTTCTTGGAGGAAAATCACGTAGTTCTGCCGGTGGATCGCATAGCAGAGCACGTGCAAAGGAAAAGTTTCCCTCTCCAATTAAAAGGATAGTATCTATAGAGCGGAATGGAATAGTCGTTCGCCGAGGTGGTGGCGCAGGTGTTGCTTTTCCTTTTTCTTTGTTTAAGGTACTTGATGGAAGATTTACAGAAGATCCCTTGAAATGCTGTTGCTTTGTATTCCTATGCGAGCGCTGTTCAGCGACTTGTGCGGCATGTGAAAGTTTTTCCTTGGCTTTGAGACGAGATTGTTGAGACAGTAATGCTGCTTTGAGATTCTTGCCTTTGCCCATGATAATTTTGAAATCAAGTTGTGATCGGGTCGGCGGTCGGATATCTGCTACTTTTCAGAGTCCCCTTGCCAGCACGGTGCTTCAATAGAAGAAAACTTAGAGCGAGCTCAGTCTCTATGTACGCATCTCGTTCTTATGTCCTTGCTGCACCTTTAATCCATAAATTTGTTCAACGTTCATCCAAACGCGCCAGAACAGTCCTCCGCAGGAGTCCCGATTACGTAGTCATGTGCTGGTGACGTTGGGCAGGTCTCGGGCCTCGGCCCGGCATTCTAAGTGCCACGTTCGCGCTCAAAGTGTCGAGTCTACCTCGTACTGGTTGGCCTTCTAATCACCGCGTCGCACCGTTCAAAAAATTCAATCATGGTTCGTTTCTCTCACCGTCTACAGTTCTTTGTTGTCTGATGCACGGCAGCCTACTGAATTTGAGATGCGTCAACGGAACGCAAAGTTCGCCAAAGATGCGAGGTCGGGCAAAAAGCCAACGCACCCATCAAGACAGGAACAGCTTGCGAAAAAGAGTCCTATCAATGTTTATGCTTTGAGCCTTATCGTCTTCGTCGTTTGTGGGGGAGGTAAGCATTGATGCACTTCCCTAACATGCTTTCCTGATGATGTATGACAGTGCTATTTGAGCTCATTCGGTTTATTTTCCTGTGAGCAGAGTTCAACTGTCTGGAGACGAGAATTCCAGTAGACAATACGAAAACGGCGCCGTTTGTATATCATCATCTATCATGTAAATATCATACCCAGCGAAAAGGGCCATCCTATCTCATGTAGTACTTCAAGAGCAACGTATATTGCAATGTTTAATCCTCCCCAGGGGTACTGACATCCATGCTTTGGCTTCTCTGACTTACGTTGGCGCTGCCTTTACCCTTTCCAGATCCGCTTGGCGCAGCACTTTCAACACCTTCCATATCATCAGCTTCCAACTCTTCTTCGTCAATCCTGACTGCGTCGCCCGCCCACACACGCATGGTCGGTTGCCAGACCATCACGACGTTGTCTTCAGAAGCACTTGCGACTGTCCAGTTCTCATCCTTACCTGGTGCCCATGAGAAATCCGTTGGGCGCGCCGTGTGTCCTAGGGAAAAATTCGACAAGGCATCGACCATTCTCCTATGAGAGTCACATACCTCCATGGACGAACAACAGCTCTGGTGGCCCATCCTCTTGGTCATCTGGAGTTTGCTCTTGTCCAATAAGAGACAAATCCCAAATGTTAATGCGGCGGTCACTAGATGCAGAGGCAAAGACACTCGGACTGTGTGGTGACCAGGCAACGTGGAGAACTTCATCCGTATGAGACTCGAAGACGTGCAGTGTCCTTCCAGGTGTCCGCATGTCGTGAAGAATACATGTCTATCACCACTAGTTGGTCTAGAGTCGCACAAGTTAGTACCTTGGCTAACATACCTTGTCTGCGCTGCCCGTGATAATCAGGTGCGGTGTGGAAGGGCTAAACGCGACGGCAAGAATCTCCTGCTCGTGAGCTTGTTCTTTCATTGCAGGACTTGAAGCATTCCTCTTATCCCATCTGTATCCACATGAACGTGCTGAAAATTTGCATCGGAAAGGCAACGTACATCATCATCATTTTATCATCACCAACGCTTGTGAAGATATTTTCATCTGTCGCATGCCAATCGACGTCCTAAGTTGTATTTATGTGAGCTTCGAAGGTCCAAGCGCAAAACAGGAAACATACTCCAACAACAGACGTATGACCTCTGAAAGTGGTGGTCGGTTCAATTGTTGTATTAGCTTTGGTATACGAGTTAATGTCCCTGCGTTCACAAATCAGCTTTATTCCATTCAAATATTCACTGCACATACCAATGGCAGACTGTCATATCCTCAGAGGCGCCGAGAACATGCCCACTCTTTAAAGGATTCCAAGCCAGTCCGAACCTTACAGTAAGAATGGCATGATTAATCCTCCTCCAAGGTGATCAATGGTAACAAGGACTTACCCTTCCCTATTCTGCCCAACAAGCCTGATATCTGGCTTGCACACTCCTCCCTTCTCAGGATCACTTGAGTGCTTTGTACGGTCAAAAATCAACACTTCGCCCGTGACAGCCTTCGTCGCAATGAGGTCTGGGTTTTGAGGCATGTACCTCGCACGGTTAACTTCACCTGCATGATTTATCTTTTGAATGATTTGAATACGCGGCGCGGCGGGGATGGTGTGACCACCCAACTCGCCGCGTTCATCGTCGTAGCCGCCTGAGTCAAGTTTGTCACCGCCTGATGTGGGCCCATCGCGCTTCGGGATCTGGACCGTCGCAATTTGTAGGTAGTCTTGGGCCTGCCCTGATGTGTGCGTGCCAAGTAGGAGTCGGTGTGTGGTGTAGGGTTTGTTCTGGGGTCTAGAGGATAGACATATTGAGAGTCAAAAAGGTGTGAAAACAATAGAACTTACGATTCTTTATCTGGGAACCATTGACAGGTCAGACTTGGCCAGTCGAGAGCATGGGTGATAACAACATCATAGAGGTATGGTGCATTCTTCTTCCTGAGGCATACCACTTGAGTAAATTGCTGCGTGATATAAACATCTCAACGCTCACCAGGTCTTATACTCCTAGAGGTAGAACAATAGAGATACATAAGGTTGTGAAGATTAGAGGTGCGGTGAGCGCATCGACAGACCTCGTTGATGAGCTTGTTCTCTTCCTCTGCAGCAAGATCATCTTCAACCCCCTCAATCTGAGGTTTCATATTTGTCTTGTCCGAAAACCGGCGCCTACGGCCTAGAAATGAAAGCAGAATTCAAGAACAGTAGTTTCTGAGAGGTTGGACTTGGACGACGAAATCAAATCGACGCGACGCGACACTTCTCACGGTTCCGTTCAGCATGGACGACATTGCCTTTCAACTCAAGATAAACTCAAAATAAACATACTGCTACCTGTTGCTGGGTCGCATGTGAGGTTTCAGAGATATCTAATTAGGTGACTAGCACAACATAAGGAGAGTAATGTGCGGGGCAGAGCGCAAGGAAAAACTGTTCATCGAGAGCGATCTATACACTTGCCGCCGTGAAGCGTACAGGTCTACTATGATGCCTTCTCAAATGAAAGCAAGAATTTCTCTAGGTCGAATTGAGGGTCTTCCGGGTCGGTGATCACTAAAAGGAATGGACTGTTAGCTCAGATGAAATACTGGTATCCCCACTGCCAGCGTGGCCGCTACTGGGATACTACAGAAGGAATCAAAGACGCACAAGTCGAGCTTTTTGCCTCGTTCTTTCTTTTCCAAGCCTCCTTGGCTTCAATAATCAGATGTCTCCGTTCATGTAGGGCATGCTCCACTTTTTGTTGGTCGAAGCGCTCCTGCAGTGTGCGGCGGTGATAGAAACCGTATAAGACACCAAAAGCAAGCGCAGAATACCGAACGACCTGATTTCGGAACTTGAAGCACTGCGAAGATTTACAAAAAAGAGGAGACGTACATTAACAGTTGGCGAAACCATTGTGTTTGCCTCGCCCGTTCACAGATCTAAGACGCAAAGTGTCCTCGACAAAAGGCACTGAATTATAGAATGCATCAATATTTCTGCAGTTCAGTGTACTTGAAACCACCTAACGCACCTAACTTTTAATGAAACGAGAGTTAGGAAAATGTATCGGATTCCGGCAGCGGAGAAATTCGGCAGTTGATTATGTAATTACAATCATCTCTTTTCATTTATTTATTTTTCTCCATTTTTCTTCCTAGCGGGCAGCCTCCTCTTACAAAAGTTAGGATTCACGTTTCCATAAGCATAGCTGTGCTACTGTTCTGGATATAAAATTTCTCCCCCGTTACTTGTCTCGATTCCCACCCTCTTCAGGAGTCGTTCATCTTGTCACGCAACGCTGATAGAGTGATGTCCAGCCATATAACCAAAACACGCTACAGGCTACAAGATTCGTGTCTAAAGACTAAACAATGCGTCGGAAAATTTGCTTCCATAGAACCTTGGTTTCTTCTCTCGCTAGATGTTTAGTGACTGAAGTAACCAGTCCATGAGGGGCCCTCGATCAAATCCTTGGTAGACCATGTGGGAGACCTGAAAGAGCGTAGAACAATTTCCATCAGTACTTAGGGCTATATACACCGCGGTGTTTGCTTTGAGCACTTACTGAAACTCGAGCTTTGGGGCGTCGGAACGCCTTCTGCCGCATCCACAGAACATCCGTTACTCCAAGTATCGAGCGTTATCACTTCGGAACGCAGGGCTAGTTTCCCACACCTCTATGTATATGTAATATGTGAATTTATCTCATCCATCGAGATCAGCATGTCCAAAGTTTACAAAGGAGCATGTTTCTGCGGTTCTGTCTCATACGAAGTCATTGGCCCTCCCATCCTTCGTGCGTACTGTCACTGCACTAATTGTCAAAGGCTTTCAGGTATGTAAAATAAATTCTTGGTATAGGCACCAAATTGTCTTTTGTGTCTTCCAGGAGCCCCTTTTGTTCACACAATCCACTTCCCCACTGTGGCATTCACATGGACACATAAACGGCCTAACGACGAAGTTCTCGATTTCTTTGTCCCTCCGACGAAGCCACACAAGACTCGGTACAGGTGTAAAAATTGTGGTGCCTGTGTTGCATCGAAGAACAGTCTGGCAGCCAAAACATCTGTTCTTGGCACTCATTTCGAGCGAGATGAGAAAGGAGGTTTGGTACATTGGGATGATCTGAAGCCAACAGCTCATATTTATTACGACACGCATGTGATGGTCATCAACGATGGACTGGGTAAATGGACCGGTTATGAAGGTGAATCAGAGCAGATTCATACCTCATTGTGATCCAGTCATTGGAGAATGCAAATGTCAGTCTCCCTGCCATATCTACCATGTAGCAGCCGTATATACCGACTTGGCTGTCCACCAGTCCTAGTCCACAAGATTAACCAACGCCCAAAGCACCGAAATGGGTGAACTAATCACGACGGATGAGATACTCGAAGCACTGAAACAATCTAAGAATATGTCAGCTCTGGGCCTAGGTGGCCTACCATTTGGCTTTTGGAAGTCCTTAATGATCAGTTCATAAATTATTCCAAGAGAAATTGAGGAAGAGGCAGGCGACCAGATCCCAACCTTCAATATAATGTAAATCTTTAAACGAACATGTGAGGATATACCAACACTCACGAGTATCCAAATTTGCCGACAGATGGATGTGCTCGTTGTGCGAGAAAAATGAAAAGACAGAGATTGCAAACTACCGCCCCATAACCTGATTCGACACTGACCACAAGCTATTCACAAAAGTACTTGCCAACCGACTAGCCAGCATAGCTGATCAAACAAAATTCATAAGAATGATAATACACTAAGCAGAAGCAAAAGACCTGAATGGTATAATAGTGGCCCTTGACCAAGAGAAGGCATATGACAAGATTGACCATGAATATTTGTGAAAAACCCTCAGAAAGTTTGACTTCCCAGAGAACTTTATAAAACCAATCAAGGCTATTGTTGTTGTTGTAAGGTTGTTGCCAGGTGTTCCACAATGCAGCACAACAAGAATGCTAAGAACAAGATTGTATTTGTATAGTATGATAACAATGCATACATTGTACATACCTAAGAATGAGATGGATTAAACTAAGGAAGTAATCTACAAGGAGACTAGTACTACTGTCAAGTGGTCACATGCATACCATGACACCAGATCCCTCCCTGTTATGGCCAAAGAAGGCCAGAAGTGGGAAAAAAAATCCCATCCTGGGTGCTGCCTAACTACCAGTGCCCTAATTTATTTTTCTACCATGGTGACATTTCCACCAAGTCCTCTCATTCTCTCTGAACTCCTGGATTGCCTCCATCACATGAGGCATGTTGTACTCCTTCAGCCACTCATTCTCACTTTCATCATAGCCTTTTCATCACACCAAAAACTTCATCACACCCCCTCTCATTTGCCACTCCTTCAGTATTTGCTTGATCTCAACTTCATCACCCATCTCCAACTGAATCAGTGGTGGCAGTTCCTGCTAATGGCCCAGGATCATGTCCTTGCATGCTGGAACAAGACATGAGATGTGGAACACATCATGGATTGCCCAACTGTCAGGCAGGGATGCACAGTAGGCAGTGTCTGAAATCTTCTGAGACATCCTGAATGGGCCAAACCATTGGAAATCTAACTTGTGGCTAGGCCTGTTGGAATGCAGGTCTGTGTGCTCCAGATACACATGGTTTTCCACTATGTAATCTGGGGCCTTGTTCACTCATGCATCATAGAACCTTTTCATTCTCTCTGCTGCAAGCTCTAGTAGTCCTATCAGGGAACCACCCATTTGGAGGTCTCTTAGCCCATGTTTCCTTCCAATTTTTAGGCCTTTGCACTCTAATTCACTCACTGTTGAGCACCTTTGTCAAAATCCTCACTGACTAGACCATGGAAACAAACTTCCTCATTGGTCTGGAGCCAATGCCAGACTGTGAGAAATGAATCACTTTTGATGAGGGCTCTAATGGAGCTCTTGTCAAAAGTAATCTAATTCACACAGCCCCCATGACCTGGTGGCCATGTGACTCATGACTTGTGACCATGACTCATGGCATCAGTCACAAGGTGTGACATTAGTGTGATGTCACATGTGACAGCCACATGACTCAACCTCAAAATATTTTCTATCAATGGGCAGAGTAAATCCTTAAACTTGTTCTCTTTGGATTTCTTTCTGCCAGGTTAGCACCTCATCATTATATCTATTTTACCTTTATTAATACATCTTTGGATTTCCCTCTGCCAGCTGTGTGATTGAGCCACAACCTCCAGAGATTGCTCTTACAAGTCCTTTTAGTTCTCCCTGCACCTTATATATTATATTTAGCTGGACATCTGCCTTGAGCACAGACTGGGAGTTTACAGGATCAATTAAGAATATGGGGTTGCAGGCATACTTAGCATAAAATGGGGACATTCTTATTGATGCATTGACTTGATTATTATAAGCAAATTCTGCAAATGGTAGTCACTCCACCCAATCATTTTGATAATAGTCCACAAATGCATACAAGTATACCTTCAGTTTTTAATTAGCATATTCTTTCTAACTGTTAATTTGAGGGTAGTATACTATAGATAATGCCTGCTTGATCCCAAGCCTCTCCCACATCTGCCTTATATATCATGCCATAAACTGAAGACCTCTATTTGAGATGACCTTTTTTGAGATGCCATGCAAGCACTACATCCTCTTCAAGAAGATGTCACACATTGCTGCTACATCATTTGTGAAGTGGGCTTTGAAGAAATGGGCTCTCTTGATAGCCTTATCACACATGACTTGGATGGCATTAAAACTCTGTGACATCAGCAGTGGGCCAATATAGTCTATCAATATGTATTGCCATGGTCTATTGGGAACCTTAAGAGGTTGTAGGAATTTGTGTAGCTTCTAATGGTGTGGCTTTATCCTCTAACACATCTCATAGCCCTTCATGTAATAAAACTTAGATATTTTAAGCCAGTAGTAGTTCTAGGCAATTAGCACTAATATGTTTGCCTGGCCTGGGTGCTCCACTGGAATGGAGCTGTGATATAGCTGAAGGATTATGTTCTTAATCTCATTGGAGTTTGAGACATAGACCAGCTTATAAAAATGCACCAATCCTTGGTTAATGCTAAAATCTCTCAGTTGTGCCTACACCAGTACTAGTGCTACATCCACACACCAGTGCTGGTGCTGCATTCACACACTAGTGCTAGTGCTGCATCCACATACTAGTGCTGGTGCTACATCCACACACTAGTGCTAGTGTTGCATCCACACTTCACAGAGGTGTGAGTCTTGGATCACTGGGTGAGGCCACCTAAATCTGCTCCAAAATCATGCTATTTGCTATGATAACCTGCACTACTGCCACCCTCTCCACTACCTTCAATGCCTCAAACCTCTTTATTGCCAACATTACTGCCTTCTTCACCATATGCTCCACTCTCTCTGCTACTCTCTTTGCTAAGAAAATTGTATGCTTTGCATTATCACAATGCTTATGAAGCACCTATGCATCTAGCCTTGTTATTATCTTTAGAGCTTAAAAATCCACAACAAGGTGCAATATACTAGCAGCATTTCAGCAGATGGTGAATGAGCTATTCCATAATTTGATGTTGTCTAAGTATAGCATTATATAGATATTCACCAAGTTATAGAATAGCTCATTTACCATCCACTAAAATGCTGCTAATGCATTGCATAGCTCAAACTGCATTACTAGAAACTCAAACTGCCTATAGCATGTGTAAAATGATGTTTTCCACTCATTGCCCTCTTGTATGTGGATATTATAGTAACCCCATCATATGTTTAATGTTGTAAACACCTTGACAGCTTTCAAGTAGTCAAAGAGCTCATTGGTCAAAGAAATTGGATATCCATCTGGCCTTGTTACTACATTTAGAGCCTAGAAGTTTATAATAAGGCATAACAAACCATCTTTTTTCTTTATAAAAAAAACAAGTGCACCATATGAGGCTTTTGAGGAGTAAATATAGCTCTTCACTAAATTCTTATCAATGAACTCATGCAGTGCCTTGAACTCAGCTGGCACAAGTTAGTACAGTTTCTCTAGTAGTGGTATATCTGCTTCATCTACAAGATTGATTCTAAGGTCATGTATTCAATATTGTAGTAACCACTCTGACTTATAAAATTTCTCTAATACCAATTCTTCAGCTATTTTCTCTCTCCCCACATTCCTCCACTTCTTTTTTACCAACACCTGCAACATTCCACACTCCTGCTTAGACTGCACATCCCAGCACTGCTTTAAATATACATTACTACCAGATGGCAACCCTGCCTCCACCTGTGCTAGTGCATCATTAATACATGCTCTTGCCACTTGCACTGCCTCTTGCTACTGCCCTTGAAGGAAATGTGTCTTTTATATATAGGCCCACTTTAAGCCATGAAATACCTCTCATGCAGCTGCACTAATAGGCCATGACTCTGCCAGTAATATATTTGTTCTCTTTGCTAATGCCCACAATATTGGTTGCACCTCACTTATTGCCTGATTTCCTGCTGTGCTCTATGCCCACTGCTGCTTGCTGCCTGGCTGCACCAGTCCTGTAGCCTGCCTGCTCCTCATCTCCACCAAGCATCTTTCCTTACACTAGATTAAACTAAAAATCCACTGTTATATGCTCTCAATCTACTGAGGAGTTGTAGTGGCATAACTAGTTAATGCTTAGAATGACATTGTTATTACTAATATCAGCAACATCCAGTACTAGTGCCTCCATATATTTCTTTATTATCATTTTTAAGTGCATCTTTATCTTAATCAGCCCTGACTATATATTAGAATTGCTGATTGTCCTCAGCTGAATTAGGCATTTCTTTAGCACCATTGCAATGTCTTGCTCAATCACAAAGCAGGGGTGGATGAAGCAACAACTGGCTCTAGAGTCCACTATGGCTCATATATCTATGATATATGCTAAGGCAGCTCCAGTGCCATGGAGTCTCAGCATAGTTAAGAACTTGAGCACTGAATAGGAGAAGTAAGGTGACTTAGTATGCACTACTGCCATATGCTATCAGTGGTAGTGCCTCTTTGTCTTAAAACTTAATCCATGCAATATAATCTCATTGCTTGGTGTGAGTACATGAAATCTATTAGTTGTGCCCATTGCAATAGCATGAAGCAACCATAGATAAAACTTACTACTGGCCCCTCTCCCTTCCCCTTCTCTTCATTCATTGCCCTGCCTGCTGTCTCCAATGCTTCTGCAATTACTGCCCTGATTGATATTATTAAAAGCAGACAATTTGCCATTAGGTAGCTAGTTTTCCCACACTTGTAATATTTCCAATTATTAAGTGAAATCTTTGTATAGTCAACATCCATTGCATTTGGATTAGCAGACACTGGTGGTGGTGCTGAATGCATGACTACTTACAGTGCATAAGAGGGCAGTGCTAAGGAATGTAGCACCACAAAGCTACTTCTGCCTTAATTGCCCTTCTATTTTGCTGCAATATTGGCCAGCTTGCTTTTACAACATAATAAGATATCCCTTACCTGCTCCTATCTCATAATTTATATTCACCAGTGCTTTCATGGCTGTTAGGCTCAGACTTTTCCAAAAGTGATCCTTCACATATTTACTATCTGTATCAGCCCTGCTTAGCTTCTCTTTGAGCTTAAAAAATGTGGTATAATAATTTGTAATTAATTTGGACCCTTGTTAGAGCTGGCTAATGCATACTAGCACATCCTATACAGAGTCTCAGGTGCAAAAAGCTACTTTGAAGTCCTCCTTCTAGGCTCACCATTGAAAACATCTAGAGTTGAGGGCCAGGTTATCTAACCCCATCATAATCACACTTGACTAGTTTTATGCCAATCTAGTAAGATAAGACTGTGCCCATAATATTTTCTAATACTCATTATAGAAGTTTTTAAACTCCACAGCTGCCTCAATTTATTGTATAAATTGGTCTGCTAAGGGCCACAACTTGCCATTATATACCTTGAGTGCATTGATTCTAGGCTAACAATGACTCTTGTAGTATTTCTAGCCCTGAATTATAAGTTCAAGCAGTGCTACACATGCAAGAACTGATTTTATACTGTGCTGGAACTTGGCCTATATTTCCTTGAGGCTAGATTGCAGGTATGTCATGAGGTCCATCTTGATAGCCTCTGAAACATCATCTCCACCAAGTTGTTGCCTACAGTTAGTGTTATTGAGTCATCATGTTCTCCAAGTGATGTGGATATTATTAATATACTTGTGGAAAAATTTTCTAGAGTTTAGTCTAAGTGTAAGGTTGTTGCCAGTATTTTGCAATGTGGCATGATAAAAACACTAAGAATGAAATTATATTTGTATAGTATAATAACTAATGTGTATATTATACATATCTAAAAATGAGATGGATTAAACTAAGAAAGTAATCTATAAGGAAATTGGTACTATTATTAAATAGTCACATGCATACTATAATAGTTATTATTGTTATTGTATCTATTTCAATCAATATACAAGAATGCAAAAACTAAAGTAATTAATACAGGTTTTCTTAGCTCCTCATAAAAGATAATATGGAGAATTAGACAAGAAGATTCTCTTTCCTGCTTATTTTTTGATTTTATAGTAGAACTCCATATAGCTTCTTTAAGAGAATTAGATTTAAAAAGATTCATAATCCTAAAATAAAGCAGAAAATTAATTGCTAATCTTTTTATTAATGACACTGTGACCTTATATAAGAATGATAACTTTAACAATATGAGCTATTAATAAATAAAATTAGCACACCACAGACTTCCACATTTATCTTCTTCATCCAATATTATATATTGCCTCCTCCATATTCTATCTCTTTATACATGTCATATTTAACCACATATATAGTCCTTTCTATTGTTATATATTCTATTTTTTCATGTATATTGCATTTAGCTACACTTGTAGCCTTTTCATTGTCATTAAATGCATATATTATATACAAACACTATATACTAACATCCTCAGTCAATTATACACTAGACTAGGGGTAATTTATATATCTACAAATACTTTATTATAAATACTGATGTGATTACTAGATAGACTTGTAGACTTATGCTTTTATTAGGCAAATACATTAGTTAATCATATACTAAACTGGAGACTTGTAAACTTATGCTTTTGTCAAGTTAATAATAAAGTTTTTAGTTCTAATAGGTTATGGGCTTATTAAATAATATATTCTAGAAATATCCTAACTATATCCTACTTCTTCACTTCATTATACTCTTAGCACTCTTAGCATTTTCTTTAACTCTGATCCTAATTAAAAAATCACACAATTTAGGTATTAGGTCCTACTAACTCAAGGACTCACTCTGTTGAGCAGGAACTTACTAATTGTCTCTTATTAAAAAGGAAGACATACATGGAAATCTGGAGTTGGTGCTGGAGTTAAGCATCAGGAGGATTATGAGGAATGGAGGAAGTAATAAAACTATATAGGTGGAGATCACAGGAGGGAGGTAATGAAAATTGAAGACTAAAGAAGAAGAAAGGTAAATAGAATAAGAGTAAGTAGGATAGGAGAATAGAATCAAGATGAAAAAATAGAGTTAAAATAGGAGTAAAATGTGAGCAAGAAGGAAAGAAGGATAGGATTAAAGAAGAAAGTAAGGCAGAAGAAATAAAGAAAGGTAGATGGAGAGTGAAATAAGATAGGAAGGAGATAGTAAAATGTTAAGAAGAAAAAGAACTAAGAAATTAGAGGTTAGAGCTAAGTCAAGTTGAGGAAAAGAAAAAATGAAAAAAAAGAAGAAAGAAAGAAAAATGAAAATAAAGGCAATAGATAAGGCAAGGCAAAAATGGAAAAGAATTTAAGAAAAGAAATAAAATAGGTGTGGAAATAGATGAAATAGAATTAAGAGAGTAACAGTATAGAGGAGAAGGAAAATGAGTAGGAAATCTAGAAATGTGTAGGCAAAGTAAATATTAAGATTATTATACTAATTACAAAGCTACTATTTAAGTATCTGTAGGATGTCTTAAACTTTGAAAGTGATTATGTGCTGGAGAAGATTAGGCCTTAGCATAATTGAGTGGCAGGATGATTGCATTGGAATTAGGAGCTATAGAGCAATTCTGTAAAGCAGTATCTGTTCAGTGTTAGAAGTAATCTAATCTTACTAGAGAAGCTGAGCATAGTTAAATTGTCAGGAAGCAGAGGCTTCAGAAAAGCCCAGTGATTGAATTAGTGGTGGTTAGATATCAGAAAAGAAGGAGGGTGAGAATTAATGTAATTATGCCTAAGAGAGTGTGGTGAAGTCATGATATTAGGCAATTTCCTTTATTCTTGCTAGTAAAAAAGAAAACATATTAGCATCTCCCCCCTTCCTAAACTCTTTACATCATGGAATTTATTTCTTTGCTCAGCTTAACTACAATCATAGATATATTCTACTCATACATTCACCTTGTTAAACTAAATGCTTACTAGTTATTTATTTAATTGCACTATTAGAAAATTCTCCAAATAATTTATAAAGCTTGAAATATTCTCACAACAGAGTGGTCTTGACTGGTATATCTTCATCTCTGAGAAAAATCTTAATAGACTAATTGCCCAATCTGATTCAAATACTAAGCCCAATGCTTATGCCAATTGACTAGTCAACAATAATATCATTGGCATTATTTGAGCAGCAGTGTCTAAAGCAGAATAGGAAGGCCTCAAGATTGATATCTATGTTGGCTCCTTGATGCAAGAAAATTGAAAGTGAGAAAAGGAAGAAGTAGATGAGGAGAAGAGTATGGAGTAGGGGTTTTTTGAGTATGTCATGATTTCTGATGCATCCAAGTAGTTGTGAGCAAATATATATCATTTAGTTGCTCTAGCTCTCTTGCACAGATCCCAAGAGAGAAACTGCACTCAAGCCGGCATGGGCAAGTATTACAAGATAAGTGCTATATAAAAGAAAAGTAGAAAACAATGAGAAGGGTAAGTGAATGAAGGGTGGGAGAGAGAGAAAAGCTGAGTCCAGTGGACTAACAAGCTCTATATGAGTGGGAAAAAGGATGCAGGATGTAAGTACCAAATAAACCTAATGAGCTCTATGTGAGTGGGGAAAAGGATGCAGGATAAGGACGAGTGAGTAGTAGGTAAAATTATATACAGTATCATTAAACAATGGGCCCATTGTTGTTAGTGCGACAATGCAATGTGATAATGTCAAGGGTGAACATATCGTGTAGAGCATAATCAAGAAAGGGTTGTGTCACTTGCATAGACCTCAATCAAAGGCTTTTGATTGTCACATCTATGTTGGCTCCTTGATGCAAGAAGATTGAAAGTGAGAAAAGGAAAAAGTAGATGAGGAGAAGAGTATGGAGTAGGGATTTTTTAAGTATGTTGTGATTTCTGATGTGTCCAAGTAGTTGTGAGCAAATATATATTATTTGGTTGCCCTAGCTTTCTCGCATGGATCCCGAGAGGGAAATCACACTTAAGCCATAGAAGGAGCAAACTGAAGAGACAGAGGCTTAAAAACGCATGCATGAGAAGTGGCCAAGTGGAGGTGTGAAGAGAGGCTTAAAATCTGCTCCTAGGGAATATCAATGTATAGCCTATATGCATCACTATGCCAATAGCCTAGGAGTTGTATTTTGTGTTCAGTGTAGCCTACTGTGGCAGCAGCAGTGGCTGCCCCTTGGTGGAAGCTATGACCTGAGAACCATATAGAGTCAATGTTGCTATTTAGGAGCTGTTGCTTCAGCATTGAGATGAAGATCTCGTGGGAAAGTGGGGAACCATCTGGGTTTATGAAGAGCGGAAAATTATGCAGCTTCTAGTCAACTGAGAAGAGCTTATGGAGAGCTAAGACAAGGCAAGTGGTCGAATTGAGAGGAGCTCTTGCCAGCAGAATGGAGACACTCTTATAGAATGGATCAGTCTTTGATGTGGGAAGGTTGATTTTAACATGGGAAGGGAATTGGAAGGAGGGTAGGAATGTGATGTATTCACACATGAGATGAGATACAGGGCTGAACTTCTCACTCCAGCTGAGCATGAATTCTCTGCAGCAAAGAAATTCAGCCTAAGCAGTTTTGAATGCCGCATCAAAGGATGCCTCAAAGGGGTTGGAGGTATCACTTGCTATAGATGTGAGTTTCTGCAGGATGTCAAGCGTGATAGGTTGCTTAGGGTTGTGCTTATGCTCACTGTGAAAGCATTTAACACCTCGGATGACTCTGCACACTGTCTCAGATTCACAGGCATTGAATGCAAGGCCTTTATTAATGTGGAGGGAACAAATGGCAGAGAGGTAACTTTTAATAGTTTTTGGCTGGAGGGCCTGCTTACTGAGAGAACACACTCACTCAATGATGGCCCGATCTGTGGTGGGAAGATAGCAGCCTGGCTTGCTGAGCATGCTAGGGTTGAAATGGCAGAAGTTGATGTAAGACTTCTGTCCAGTTGAATAGGTCTTTTTAGTACTGGCAGCTAGTCTGTGCTACAAGTAAAAGGCTGCTTAAGGTGAGATGTTAGCATGCGCTTTATATCAATGAGGTGGGATTTCCGAAATAAGGGTATATAAGGAAGGTCTGGAGTGAGCTGAAACAACTTGTTGTATTAAAAATGGGAGGCAGCATCAGCAAGCGCATTCTCTTTGGTTGGAATCCAAACAGAAGAAAAAGAAAATTTGAGACAAGCTGTGAGCATTATGATGGTCCTTAAGACCTACATGCTCTGAACTGAGTTTGCTATTCCAGAGTTGAGCTAAGCTACAACAGCAGAGTTGTTGCAGAAGAATGTGATGTGGTGATCATCCTATGTATCTTCCCAGTATAAGATTGTGTAAAGGATAGCAAAGATTTCCTTAAACTGAATATCTTGGCTGTGAAATTGTCGAGGCACCCATGCTGAGAACCATTGACCTAAGACTATCTCTCCAAGGCCTTTTCTCCCACTTGCATCAGTATAAACTGCAGTAGAAATGCAAGATGGAGATATTAGTATGACATCATTCCAGTGGAAACTAAACATTTGCCATCAGCAAATGTCGGCTGCTGCAGCTTTAGAGATGTAGCATACCATAAATGGAGATCTGAAGGAGCTAGAAAAATCAAACAAACAACAAAGGAATGTCTAGGACTAAGGAATAACTTGAGAAGCAAATTGAAGAAAACTGGTGAATTTTTAGAGCTCAAAGAGGGAACACCTCCATTTAGCTGACCAGATTTCTAAGAGCTCTATCAGATAAGACAGCTTGTCCCTAGGCAGATGTGCCTTCATAACCTTAGAGTCAATTTCTAAGCCAAGGAATTCAAGCTTGGTCAATGGCCAAACTATTTTGGAATCCTGGAAGGAGAGCCCAGCTCTCTCTCAAGGCCTGAAACCCATTTGACTGCAGCTCTGGGCAATGAGGGAGGCAGTAAAGGAGAGAACAAAAGGAGAAAGTCATTAAGATAGTGGCAAAGAGATGCCGGAATGTGGCATTGGATAATCTAGTGCAGAGCCTTTGCAAAGAGGTTAAAGATATAAGGTGCAGACTTTAGACCAAAAGCCAGTATAATGAGATAATAAAATTTTGAGCCTCACTGAAAGCCAAGAAGATGCCAATCTTCTGGCCATATGGGGATGTGTCGAAAGGCATCCTTAAGGTCAAGTTTAGCCATCAGCATGCTTTGGCCAAGATGCTGAATATTCTTAAGAGCTCTTGCAAACATATCATAGAAAATGTAACCTTCATTGTCCAGGATGCCATCGTTGACTGAAGTTCTTTTTGGCTAAAATAAATGGTTAATTAAGCAAAGCTTTTCTGGTTTTCTCTTATGGCTCACCAAGTCCAGCAATGAGCAGTAGAAATTTGGAAGGGGAGGGGAATTGAAAGGGCCTATAGCATGAGACTATTCAATAAGGGAATGAATGGAAGCATTGACAAATTCTTTATTTTTGGAAGTAAATTTAAGGTTGATACAAGACTGATGGTGATCATCACCCAAAAATCCAATGGAAGCACCAAATTGAATTATATTGAGCAATGAGGGTACAAAATTAGGATCTGGATAGTCTCAAAAATAATAGCTCCAGGCTTCAATTAAAAGAAGAGATGAGACTGGAGCTAGGGAAGGAGGCCAAAGTAGTATAGCATTACAATGAGGGCTGGTGTTGGGACATAGTGGTGGAGGTGGGCCTGGTGGAAAGAGATGAGAGTTTAAAAGGCTAGAGATAAATTTTGGAGGCTGGAAGTTTAATGAGGCAAGATAAGAAGATGAAATCAAGACCATGGATAGAACCTGTTTAGCAGGCTGCATGCCTGCCATGGTGTGACTTCATGCTTTCCTGCAGTCCTTTTCCATGTGGTTCTTGGTCCCACACTTACGACATTTGTAGATATGACCATCAGAGCATGAAAAAGTAGCACATGTGCCTTTATTGTATGCAAAGCAAGTTTTGGAGCTGATATCACAGTCATGCTTCCCTGCCAATTTGTGTGAGGTGCTTGGCATGTGTGCATTGCCAAGATAGAACTCTGTTAGCAGTAGATCATTAGGCTTGGCCCATCCTAAGTAAGATCTAGAGAGCATTTCCTGCTAATGACTAAGATAGAAATGAATATAGTACTAAAGGACTGCTGCTCATTTATACTTCTGATTAAGGTTTGCAAGGTGAGAGATATACTGTGCAGCTCCATGTCCAATCACAAATGTAGCATGTGCATCACTGGAAGAGGCTGTAAATGCTTAGAGAACAGAAAAGTAGGTTGATAGAAGAACAAGGAGGTTATAGAATGCAAAGTAGTCTTTGATACTAGTAACTTTAGAGCCATTGAAATCTGTATGCTCTAGATCTGTATGATGAAATTTCGATGCTGGGTCAAGCTTGCACAGGTCCATAGGTCAAAACTCATGCTGAGCAATGTTTAGCAGCATGCTTATCTCAATAGAGGAGAAGAGTGCAAGTAATGACTTACTAGCAGGAAACTAATTTATTAAGATAAAAGCTGGAAATGAAGGAGGAGGGTTGGCTTAAGCTGCAAGAGGTGCTGTGAAGCCTGGAGACTGGTTTGCCAGAGCAGCAAATGCATGAAATATGGTCATCATACCTGCAAGCACAGCATCATTACTTTGCATTGGCATATCCTGCAGCTGAGTTTCCAAAGGATCAGGGCTGGATCCCGGCTAATTGAGCTTGGGCATAGTTGGTAACAGGGTTGGTGAAGGCATTACTGATGGGAGATGTGATGATAGAAGTGCAAATGGAGGAGATAGCAATGGACGATAGCCTGCTGGGGCAAATTGACTATTTGGTAGGCAAAGATGATCCAACATACATGTAATGCCTGCTAAATTATGTCCTGCAGAGAGAAAAGCCAAGTCTAGTGGACTGATGAGCTCTATGTGAGTGGGGAAAAGGATGCAGAATGTAAGTATTAGACAGACTTAATGAGCTCTATATGAGTGGAGAAAAGAATGCAGGACAAGGATGAGTAAGCAGTAGGTAGAATTATATATAGTATCATTAAATAATGGGCCCATTGTTGTTAGTGTGACAATGTGATGTAATAATATCAAGGGTGGACATGTTGCATAGAGCATGATTGAAAAAAGGTTGTGTCACTTGCATAGACCTTGATCAAAGACTTTTAATCATTACAATATAGTAAAAAAGTACTACAATATTTTGAAATACCATGCCCAACATGAGAAATCCATAAAGCAAGTAGCTTTTATTTATCAAGCCCTAATCATATATATATTAATTGTCAAGTTAATTGATATTACTGCTTATAAAACATATAACCTCATAGATTAAGCTTTCTCTATTAATACTATTGACAAAGACCTATTGAAGTGCATTGCTTTTTTGAATAGCATTAATAATAAGTCTTTTGAGTTCTTACAAACTTAAGTCTTATAGGGCTTTGTTAATACTATAAAAGATGCACTATACACCTTATATATTTAAAAGCTCTTTTAGATAGTTGACAATTTTTCTAATCTCACTAACACATCATTTATTAAATATAGCTAGAAATAGCTAAAACAACTGAGTTTATGAATACTATAATAACTAACACTATCAATTACTTTGAATATAAAGAATTTATAGCTATAGACATAAATAAAGTCAATAAACCACAAGCTACAATTAACTGGAACATTTATATAATTTCATCACTATACAATTGTAAAACTATTCTAATTATTATAGCAGTTGTACCAGCCAACTTCTTGAGCAATACATGCATCATTTCATTTACTAAAAAATTATTCTATATAGATTTAAGGGCAACTATTCATATATTATTATGCATATTTAACTTCATTATATTAATGCCAATTTCTCTTCAATCAATTAAAAAAATTAGCAAAATATCAATTCAAACTATTGGCATTAAACAAATATAGTTATCAATATAAAATCAAATAGAAATATATCTTTAAAATGCTTTTTATATACTTACTTTCACTATTTGATTAATTTTTATTTTAGTTTTAATTGTCAAAATACAAGCATTAATTATATTCAATTTAGAATAACTATCTTTAATAAGAACTCTGGTATTTTACTTGTTGTAAATTTTTTAATTTTTGAAACACACCTTTATATACTTAAATTGTAGAATGCCTTATTGAAATATTCTTTCATTACTGCCCAATGACTTGTTAAGATTAATATATAGCATTAGCATTTCAGATATGCATATTATTAAATTATAATTATTATGGTTTAAAATGGTTTTATACTAAATATGTCATTTATTTTCCTTTCTATATAATTAAAATATAATATCTGCATC